>JANIJG010017561.1:24600-63428 GCA_024611175.1 Megaceryle torquata | reverse complement strand
TTTTTTTTTTCTTTTTTCTTTTTTTTTTTTTTTTTAATAAAAACGAAAGACTGAAAGCTAATTTCATTCCAAGGTAGGATAAAAAGGGACACAAAAAGACCAGGGATACACAGCACAAGTGACAGAGACACCCCTGTTCTAACAGTAATTTATTTTTTTTTTCTCTGCTTTTCTTAACTCCTTCAGCAGTTTGTATTGATTCCCACAAGGAAAAGCAGCAACAGATCCTGTTTTCATGCTGCTCTTTGGGAATCCACACCTATTAAATGCTGTTTAAGCCAACGCTCATTTTATCTTTATTTATTGTTTGGAGACTAAAAATGAAGTGTGATTGTGCAGAGCTGAAGCTGAATGACAGAATTACTGCTGCACACCCCTTGAATCAATACCATCTCTTTTCACAAATTAACTCTGGGAAGTACTCAGTTGCTGGGATCAGAATGATGCTAAAATGCTGCTGGAGGGGAATAGGGATGCAGGCATGTTGTGCCCAGCCCATGCCTGCTGGAGCTACTCTCCCCGTACCTCCATCCTATCTCTGAGCAGCCACCTGAGCAACAGAAATGCCTGTGGTGCCCAATCCCTCCCCGTGTGCAACAAATAGAGATGAAGGGAGAAGTAAGTGAAGGGGGACACTGATCTCTTTCAGGCTCATGAGATGTGAGGACACACTTGTTAGCACCCAGCCTAGCAGCTTGGAGTCTTGTTTTTCCTGGTTGGTTTGTGAGGAAGATGTGGAAAGGGCTGTGTGGTTCTTCTTTGAGGACAAAGAGTCTCAGATTAAGGTAGGCCATAGCCCAAAGGGCTTTTGGATTTACCTGGACATTGCTGGCTACCCAATGCATTGTGTCTGGAAAACATCCGCTTCTCTCTGAAGGCAGTTACCAGGAAATCTGTAATTCATTCCATCAGGCAGAGACTGGGACATGGTGGACTGTGTCATCATCATTTTGATGCTTGGCTGTGGCATCACACCCTATCTGGGAATGAAATGTCAATCCAGAAACATGACTGACACAAAGTGCCATAGCCCACAGCAAGGCTTCCCGAGGCACAGGCAAAATTGAGCTGCACTGGGTGCATGGGTGGAGGAGGAGAGGGCAGCGCTCTGGTCAGTCTGGCTGGTCTCCTGCACCATTGCCCACCCCAAGCATGGAAGGGGAAGGAAGAGGAGCCCAACCTGACTTTCTGCACCCACCAGCACTGCAGAAAGGAAAGGCCAAGTGAGGACTGGGCCACTAGCAGCTTCCACCAGTTGCTCTTTCCACCTGTGCCTAGGGTTGGTCCAGCTGTACCCATCACCCAGTAAACCCTTTAGCAGAGGCTCGCCTGCCTGCACTGTCTCTGCCTTAACTCCAGATGGAAGTCAAGGGCCAGCCGCAGCAGTCTGCCTTACCTGTGGTGAGCAGAAAAGGCTTGCAAATGCGGAGTTTTTACAGTTATTGCCTTTTTGGAATAATTTTCTTGTGCATATACAACCCCCATAAATGAGCCAAGCTTTCTCCTGCATACTGGGAAGGAGGAGTGTGACTCCTTTGATGTTGCCTCTACTTTTAGAGGCTGGGAAGTCTTAGGTACAATTGGAAATGGTAGAGGGAGAGCATATGTTTACACAGATAAAATCTGAGTCCAATGTAAAACTGGACTAGAGTTTCCAGTTTTGATATAGACCCCAAGCAAGCCTCTTAATAGCTTTCTTTTGGTGTCTCTAACTATAAAGTGTGGATAATTCTTAACAACAGGTGTGCTATCAGGATTAATTAATTAATGAATGTAATTAATGAGAACTTGAAAGCAAGGTGACATGAAATGCAAACTAGCACTACAGCAATCAGTCACTTTTTCCAAGTTGATTATCTCTGCTAGAAATAAAATGCCCCTCTAGAAGAGCTTGTAGCTGTTTGTTTCAATGTGGAAAATGATAAGCAGCATGTGTGAAACAATATGCTCTTAATATTGCACTTTGTTAAGAGCTGATGACTTTGTTAAATGGTTTGCAGACAATCGAGAGAGGACCCTGACCTCCAGAACTTACTAAATTGCTTTTTTAAAGCTCTTGTCCAGGCCAAGTGAAAGCAAAGACTCAATGTTCCTCAGAGTTGAGACATGAGGGGGGATACAGCCGACTGGAAAGAATTTTTTTTAAGCTGAATTTTACTGAATACTTCACTTTCTATAGATGCCTTAGCCAGGAACCCTCATCTAGACAAGTTAGACAGTCAGACATTGAGAAAAGTCCTTTCTCTGAAGGATAAGGCTCTGTATTCTTGTCAAGGAGAGCTGCATGCTGGAGAAAAAGCTGTTGGCGCCATTAAAAAATGGTCATGTTGGAAGCCTGGATTAGAAATCCATGGAGGCTGTTGAAGACAAGACTATGTAAATGGTGGGACTCCAAATGAACCCAGGTTCAGTGTGGAGCAATGTGCCAGTGGAACAGTCAGATGTACTTTCAACCACTCCCCATATGGCAGGGTTTCCTAATTGCCATTTCACAAAAATATCTTTTTGCGACTGTGGCTTCTCAGGAAAAGGAGGAGAGGCCATTGATGACGGAAAAAGAGACTAGTCTGTCTGTGTCTATCCACAAGTCAGCCCTGAGACTTGCTGGTTTTCACATGGAAAACCTTGTAGACACCCAGTTGTGGACAGCAATGTGTTTGGATACTGGGCATGGTATAAGCAGACTGATAACCAACTTGTTTTTCCTAAGCTTTTACGTTACTTTAAGAGAATAACAATGAGTTATTGCTACTTACCTATGCTAAATGAGCCAGCGCTGAAACTTCAGGCTTCCTCCCTAGTCCCCTGGGCCATCTAGATACCTCATGATCATCTTCAAAGGGTATAATTTACATGAGATTTTTTTTCCTGCCTTGTGAGCCATAAATTTATAGGGAGCCCCTCTGAAAGACTTACTGCTTTTGTGAGGCCTCAGATGAAGTCAATCAAGCCAACTAGTATAAAAGCCAAATTCCCAATTAATTCCATCCCCGAGGACCATGTTGTTTGCTGTTAGGTTGCAAGGTCTACAGGGCACAGGCTATCTCTTTCCCAGGTAGAGAGGACGCATGTTAGATGGGGGGCATTTTTCAGTCCACAGCTTGAGTAGTGTATGTACCCTATAAGGAGCTGAACATTTCTCTCAGTGGTATAAGCATGTCATGCAAGCCCTCAGTTAACAATAAATAAATAGCTGAGTGGTTAATTTCCTTTTTCTCCTCCCTTGTTACCCTCTCTGCTTCCTACATTCAATTATTTTTGGAGGCTGCATAGTAAACGAAAGTTTTATATTTCAGTGTTCCCAGACCAGATTAGAGAGGATTAAACATCAAGGGGTGGCAGCTGGTCAGTTTACTGCACATTTTTAATGTGGAAATGTTTCTAAATAAAAAAATAAAAATTAAAAAAAAAAAAAAAAAAAAAAGGTGGGAGATGGTAGCAAACTCAGACTCTTGCATCTGCTCCCCAGAAAGCTGGCATCTGTGTGGGGATGAGGCAAAAGGCAGGGAGGAGGGACAACGGGGTAAATTTCCAAAGCTGGTGCAGGAAAAAGTCCAGGCTGAGGCATTCCCAGAGAGCTAAAATTGGGATAGCTTAAGTCAGCGGCCGCAGGAGGCCCTGGTAAACGTCAGGGCTGTCAAAATATTGGCACCGAGTCTTGTGCTCGCGGTGGTGGCAGCGACGGCAGTGGCAGGGTGCCCTTCCCTGGACCCTCACTGCTAGGATAGGATGCTCAGCCTCTGAGCTCACCCGCTTCCTGACCTTTCATTGGAGACCGGCCACGAGAGTGTCAATTAGTGCTAATTGTGAGGGGGTTCATTTGTCATGTGGCCACCTGTCCACCAGGAGCTGGGCTGAGACCCCCGGCAGACCCTAATGAGCAGCTGTCAGCCCTCAGCCACACTCACGCTCTCATGGCCAGGCCTGCGTCTGAGCATGCCTCAAGGTGAAGGTGTATGGACCTCATTCCCAGGAAAAATCTGTGTCATCCCCATCATGTCTTAAGTGTAACCTATATTTTAAGGGAATATAAATGTGTCTTTTTTTTTTTTTTTTTTTTTTCTTTCTTTTGGCTAATTAAATTACACCCACCTCTGTAATTCCAAGATGTGTATTAAAGAGTGTAATTAAATGAAAGCTCAAGTCACTAATTAGAACAATTCTTGAAGGGATACATTCTCCCAGTGACACCTGTGTAACCTCTATATGTGAATGATATGCATCTTGGCATTGCAAAATATGCACTAATCCTTATGCAAGATTTTTGAATAACGGAAAAAAAAAAGGAAGAAAATTTCTGGGGTCAATCTGATTTCACTGTGGTGCTCTTTGCTGAAAGGCTTCGTTTGGCAGTGTGTCTTCTGAACCATCCCAGCAGGGAGATGGCCATTGATGTGTGGATTGAGGGTTAACATTTGTGTGGGAAACCTTGACATAAAATCCTGCGATGTGCCAAGGAGGACCAAGGGGATGGATTTATTGCTGCAGCCCCAGGTATGGTAATTCCCAGCACTCCTTCTCTCCATCTCTTTCTTGTGGGGCTCTACTGCCTTTATATCTCCTCCTGGTTCTGCAAACCTGCTTTAAACTGTTTTAAAAAACAGTTCTATAGCCAAAATGTCTCTGCTTGTGTGTGTGTGTACATATAAGCAAGGTTTCTCAATGCTCAGTGTAAAGCTCCTGTTTCGGAGAAGAGCCACAGCAAAGTCTGTAGCTGTGGCTGGGCTCAGGGGCTGGCAGTAACACACTGAAGTTTTCTATACTTGCTAATGTTAAGGTCATCCCAAACTCCTACTAGAGACTCCCAACTCCTGATTCACAGATATATGTGTGAAGGGGAGCACTGGTGGACACAATGCCTTTTGTCCTGCTTTCATATTGCTTCTGGCGCACTGAGGAACTGAACATACAGGAAAGGGGTGACAGGAACTGGTCTATGGTTCCCCCATGGAATTTTAGGGCATGTCTAGTAATGCTCTTCCAGAAATGAGAAGGAAACTTTTGACAGTCAAATGAGGTAGAAGTATCAGTGGATGAGCATGGACCAGACACTGACCCGACAGTCCCAGACACCAGGAATTGATCACCTTGGCAGAGGCAGCGATGACACACTGAAACTCAGCGTACAGACAGGGTATACTGGCTGCATTCATTATGGGGCAGCCATCTCACTGGGACCATGTTTGTAGGGAAAAAAAAGCATCTCTCCGCCTTTGCTTTCTTCCAACAACATGCCAAGAATAGCTCTGCGGGGACTGAGCAGGGGAAAGCTGATTACACCTTTTGATTGATGGTGCCTTACACATTTAGAGAGATTTCATGCAGGAGCCTGATTTACTTGCACATCAGTTCTAGAGACAGGCCCAGAGCAAAGCCCTGCACACAAACACCTCAAGCTTTTAGGAAATTTGGAAGGGGATCTGAATTTTCACCTATAAATTGCCTTATACCAATTCTTCCTTTAATTGTGAATCTAGTCCCTGCTTCTATTTCTTGCTCCTTAAAGCCCCTTTGTAACAAACCATCTCCGGAGTAATTCAGGATGCTGAAGCCATTGATCATTGTGTAAATCTCACAAGGATGACCATGTTATTACCCCATGTGATGGGCACTGCCAGGGCTGTGGCCATGCCCTCCACTTGGCACAGAGTTGCCCCGGACAGAGAAGGAAGTTTTGTCCACGGACGGTGTTTCTTACCTGCAAGAGCTCACAGTGAGTGTTAATGAGGGGGCTAGGACTGCTGTTGTTTTCTGGATTTGTTATCTATAAAGTGTCCATGTCCTTGCTTTTTCTTTACTGTAAAATGCCATGTGTTTCCAAATGCCACAGAGTAGAGACAGTTTGTAACAGCGGAGAGCTGACATTCCTTAAACAGAGGGACAATTACATGAAAAGCACATGTAGAATAATAGGTTTGAGTATGTAGATTAAAATTATTGGAGTGGTCAGCTGCATTGTTTACACATATATGTTATATCTAATTATTTTAATCAACCCTCTTATACATAAAGATTACTGTAATGGGATAACTGAAGCACATTTTTTTGTCCAGTGTGTGCATGGAGCCAATTATTGAAATGAGTATGGACAATGACATTGGAAAAATCATGGGAAAAAGTGATTAAAAAAGGGCTGAAGTAGGTAGTGTTTGCAGTCTTAACTATCATAGTTGCTGCTGCTTTCATCCAGCATAATAAATGCAAGTCTCAACAGTATTAATAGTAACACTTGTGCAGTAATGTGTGTAGCTGGATGCCAGGGCTTTTACAAAATACTCCCCACATGAATAAAACGAGACTAGACTGCAAGCCCTTTATCTCTGAATGCTGTAAGGCTGGTGAGATATCTTATCTACTCACTGTATATTTTCTGTCCTTTTATTGTGGTGGCTTTTTAACTTTCCTTGCCAAACTTGTAATACCATCACTCCCCAATGTCTTCCTTTTTCCAGCTATCTGCACTTTTTGGTGGTTGCTGGCACTTGCAGCTCTAAAATATGGGAGGAGAGACCACATTTTTAAGTAGATCTAGGGTTTTAGATGCAAAAACTAATGGGAGGTTTTAAAGAGAACAGTTTTATATCAGCTTTTCAAATGAAATTTATTGAGTTTAGTGACCTACTTTTCTCCAACGTTGCTGAGCATCCACAGTTGGAGCTGATGGAAACCATGGTTGCTCGGAGACCTCAGATAAGCAGCCAAAATGTAACGTGGGCTGAAATTCTAGTCTTATTATGGTGATGCTAACTTATCCCCAAATTCAAATCTCTGTGAGCTAAAGCAAAGTCTGAGAAAGAAAACTGTGTTTGATTCAGTTAAGGTGAGAACTTGGAAGGCTGGTAGAAAAGCTACCTCCAGTAAGATGGGAGATAATCAGCCCGTAACCTCTTCAGAGGTTACTGGCAGCTCACTAATGAAAGAAATCTATGGAAAGGAAAATATGTCTAGAAATCCAAACCCTTCATCTACAGTATTTCATCAGTAATATGGCCCTGACTCAAGTGTCTGGGAGGTCCAGATATGGGCTGGGACATAGCTGCTCCAGGGGCAACAAAAGCACCGAAGAAGAAGGGAGTTGCTGCCCTGGACTGTGACATACAGAGAAAGAAAGGATCAGGAGACACATAGGTACAGATATGTGTAGGACTGCAGGACCAGCAATACTGGTCATCAAGAAAAACAGTGGTGCCAGGAAAGGTGAAGGAAATTGGATTTTATTGTGCTATATTTGAAATGGAGATGAAAGAATGAAAACAAAATCCTCGGTGCCAGACCATACGGAGATCACCTTTCATCTCCTGCACCAGCATCCTCAGAAACCAAACAGATTTGGGCAGGATTGAGAGACGATTACAGGTAATTTGTTTATCAATGTCACTTGTGAGGATACCTAAGGATAATGCTGCCAATGAACAAGGAGACAGCTATGGGCAAAAATTTCGAGAAATTTGGCCGGTGGGAGGAGCAGTGGAGGATGGAGGAGGCCACAAAACTCACAGAATACTGACTGTAGTCGTGAGAGTGGGGCACAGACTCTCTGAAAGTCTTGGGAGGAAAGACACAGGGATTGATCACTCACATGAAAGGAACTGGATAGACCAAAGAGGATGATAATAAAGATAGGATCTTGTAAACGTTGCTGTTGCAAAAATACTTCAGGTGAGGGGAGGAGCAAGGCTTTCTTGCACTCCTCTACACTGGAAAGTGCTCCTTTTCCAAATCCATGTGCTTTACCGTGACTTACACATTTTCCACATTTTCTTTCATGAACAAAATCTTGCATAGCTAAGCAGGTTTTTTTGAGGCAAGATGGGCCCAATTTCTCCCATGTCCACACTATGCAGATGTTGCTGAAATCAGTGAGAAGTAAAGGCATTTGTCTGAAGGCAGACTTGAGATTCTAACTCCAGAGTACAGAGCTCCTGGTTGGGCTTCTTCGTTTGAAAGCCAAGCTCAAGCATCAACATTTTGTTTTCCATTTTTCCATTTTTCCTTTCTTGGGTTCATGTACTGCTTTTAATATTGAACTATGGAAAATTTTAAAACATTTGATATGGCATCAAGGGAAGCATAGCGTTGCTGATGGAAAAGAAACAGTAAGAAAAAAGAATCTTCCTTTTTTTTTTTTTTCTCCTGGGCGGAAAATATAATAAAAGCCTAGCCTTGGTGCAATGCAATGTTATTCAGCATGTTTTCTGCTGTGAGATGACAAGTGTGGGGTGGGGGGGGAGGATGGAGTTTCAGCTAATTCCATGAAACTATGCTGATTATCTGAGGTGTCAGATGTATATGTGTCAAGGAGCATTTGAGTCTTTGCTTGCTGTCAGATCATTTTTTAAATCAGGGTGCCTGGGGCCCTCCTCATCAGCAAAAACAGGATATAAGCCTTCCCCCTTGAAGATTATTATCAGTTTTAGAAGAAGTGCATTTGTATACTTTCAGAAGTCTGCTTGAAATGTAACCAGGCAACTCATTTGGGGAAGGAGACAAATGTCAGTCCAAACTCAAGGCTGAACTGCAATGCAGGCTTTATAAATTTTGCCTTTGAAAGTAAAGACAGTGGGTCAACTTTTGGGGCCAGGGAAGCTGGTACAAACTAGATTCACTGCTTACATTTGCAGTACACAAAATGTAGTAGATATAACTCTGCTGCCTGTGAGAGGTGAAAGTTAAAGTGGTAAATAGTCTACTTGAGCCAGTATTTCTTTGCAGGATTCTGCAAGCTGCATTTTTTGTAGATTATACTTTCCTGTCTCTTCGATGTATGACTTAGAGACTCCTGTATTTTCAGACAGCCAGATTGTGTCGGGCATAAACTCTAAGTGAGTTTAAAGGTCCAATTCTTAACTGCACCAAAGCCCTGGTATGTACTTTTGTTGACCATATTAGCCACGGTTCAGAGACTTTGTTTCTTGCTATGCCCACTTTATGACTCTTATTGCAGATGGGCTTCTCTATTAACTGCCAGCCTAGGCAGGTCTGAGACCCCTCTCCAAATGCTCAGCTCTCTGCAGAGGGTGGAAGTGTGCACGCTGCTGTTTGGAAATGCTCTGCACTCATTTCCCCCAGGTAAATGACCAGGCAAAGGTCCAAGCTCTCACAGAAGATGTTTCAGGCTACCTGTTGCAGGCAGGGACATGTGGCTCATGATATCTACAAAAAACATCTTTTCCTTGCTTCAATTCACCTGTGAATTTGCCCAAAGGTGACTCTTGAAAGCACTTTTCCTTCTTAAAAAGCTTCTGCATGATGAATTAGTATTTTAGGCTCTACTCCAGCTGCTTGAACCCAATTTCTTCAAGTTAAAATCTACCCAGAAACAGGTATCTTTTAAAGGCTACAGCATCTCACTACTAATGCACTTAGATTAGGTGGCATAAACAAACCTGTCCATTCCCTGTGCATGTGTCCCTTCCCACCTCAGCCCACACAGGCCTGGGGGAGAGTGGAGCATTGCCATGCCACCAAGAAACCAAGGCACTACCTTCAAACCTTGTCCTAATGAAGGTACAGGGCACTGCTGTCAGTCTTAAAAGTGTAGATTTGTCATTCTGGTTGTGTTCCTGCCTGCCATGCTCCATCTGGGGGTCTTTGGGAGCAGTGAGGCTTCTGTTACAGCTAGCACTGGTCCCTGTATTTTCAAGGAGATCTGACCTTGGAGGAGATTTTGTTGGAAGGATGCAAACCTGTACAGGAAGCCCCAAAGGCAGAATTGTTCCTCTGCCCTCTTAGGGGTCCTGATGCCCACACACTGCCCACATGCTGTTAGGCAGAAGCATGAGGGTAAAGGGTCCTCTGCTATGGTCTGAGCTTTATTATGCTGCAGAGGTTTATTGTGGCTTGTTTTATATGGTGTCTACCTTTCCTCTGACTGGTCTTGCATCATTAATCTCTGTATGGAAAACTGTCAGCTTTTCTTTTAAATGCTTTAGAGTAGTGAAGTTCATCCCCTATTTTAAGTTTTTTTGCTTGTTAGAGCAACTTTCTTACTTACATTTTCCGCTCCCTCAAGGTCTCCTATGTACAGACAAGCTGTCTCTGGAATGATTCAGGATGCCGAAGCAGTTGATCACTGTATAAATCTTCATGGCTTCACAGTATATGCAGTAAACATATATGACTCTAAAACTGCATTGTCCTGGCACTGCAGATTATTCCTTATTAAAAAAATCAGTGTTTACAAAACATTAGACCTTTTCATTTGGGAACTGGATGAAAACGTCAAAACTGGTTGTTCAAGATATGAAGTTTTCTGAATTTATTGTTCATGCTGCTTACTGCACTGATAGACTTGGAGATGGATATCTTTTGTATCTTGTCAGAACAGGCATTAAACCAGCAATGAAATTTTGAATTTTTTTGCACAGCAATACAGCCTCCAGACTGGTTGATGAGGGTAGAACCAGACCAGGATGAAAGGCAGCACTGTGAGGGCCAGCAGTGATTGCAACCTGTCCTGAGGTGGTGGAACCAGGAAGGGCTGCAGGATGCATCTCTTGCGGTCACTGAACTATGTGGCTTAATTTTCTTGGTTACAAGGCTCAGTCATTACCTGCCTGGTCTTCTTCCAGGCGAGAGGACCTGTGGCACAGGACAGAATTGTTCACTCCTTCATCAGGCTCCTTGTCTGGTGAGATATTTAACCATTAGGTTAAGTATTCTGTGAAAATGAAGAGGGTACTGAAACTGCTAATTTTACAATGTTTATTGAAAGAACACCTATGCTACCTTTGAACCTGTAATGCAGAGTTAACAACCTCTTATCACTTCAGGTGGTCACACAAAAATAATCTAACTAAATAACTGGTCAAACAGAGAAAACTCAAATCCTGTGGTATGGAAAAACCATGGAAATATTTCACATGGCCACATACCATTTAGCACTGATTTCTTGCATTTAACTCTGTGAGGGTCACTCATAAAAGTACCCTGTATGACACCTCCATTAGGAAATAAGCCCTGAGACTCCACAGTCTTTCCCTTAGATGAGTGGGAGTAAAATCTCTATCCACTAAAGGGAAAATACAGTGATCAGTGTGGTAGGCAAAAGCAACATGGATGGCTTATGCTTATATTTATGCTTATGCTTTCCAAGCATAAGTGCCCTAAGTACCATTTAAATGGTGTAAAATAAACTCTGCTAGTTCATTTGGCATCAGGAAAGTGAAGGAAAACATAATACTAACCTTTTACAAGAACTAGCTGAAAATAATTTATGCTGATGCTAAGAAATAATATGACTGCTTTAAAGGCAGCATTTACTTGCTTAGCAAGTGGACAGCAGATGTCAATTTGGACTTCTCAAACAAATTTCTTGAAATGCAAACTATGTATTTATTACAATTTTAAATTGGTATTGATCACAATGTTGTCCATCATGTGTTAAAAAATGTATATTTCTTCTTTAGACCCAAATATTTGTGCTGTACTAATGAAGATGTCTCAGCTTTTATTAATTAAAAATGAAAGATATGAGAGGCCAACAGAGAGGGTTTTCAAATATCATATCTTTCAGGAGCAATGGGGAAGTTGGAATCTTAAAGATTCAAGAGAGGTTAAACAAAGGGGACCCAAAAATCCTTCTGTATGAAAATATTCCCGATTTTTAAAATATCCATCAGATTGGCATAATTGGCATTTTTTAATATTCGTAACATCGGTAAAATTGTTGTTCTTTAACATCCATTAATCATCAAGACAGTTTCAGTCAGTGATGATTTCTGGCTCCATTTCAAAGGAGGAAACCCCACAGAATATCTCGGTACACATAGAAGTGGGTGCTATCATTTGAGTCCCTGCACCATGCCTGGATGTAGTTGCTGGGCTGCCCTGGCAAACCCAGGTGTCTTGGGATGCAGCATGTCCCCCTGCCAGCCAGCGCATCAGAGTTCCTGTCCGTGGGGACCAGGAGGCTGCAGATGGTGATGGAGAACAAGTGTACATCAAGTGGCAGCCTTGGAAAGCAAAGCCTTCCCATGCCCAATGATGTTGATGTAGTCTCACTGACAATATCTTTCAGCCCCATGCTGTATGCTCATTTATTTCAATATAGCACCATTTTTTTTTTTGATAAAACGCTGGCCGTGCTGGCTACTGCTACAAGCACATGACAAAACTGCCTATCCAAATGGAGGATGAAGCAGATGCACAGGACATGAGTGAACCAGGTAGGAACATTGTAACAGCTCCCAAGGGAAATTCCACCACTGCTGAAGCTGGTGTGAAACTCTTTCTGAGGGCACTGGGACTTCAATTTCCCTTGGTGCTCTCCCTTTACCTGCAGGAAAACCCAGTGTGGCATCAGCATTGCAGGGTGACATGCTGCTGCAGTGAATCATAGCATAAGATGATTTCGATACCCCTTTCCAATACTGTAGCATATTTATAATTTAAATTATAAGCTCTGGGGAAAGAGTACTGTGTCTTTTCATACAGCATTCAATATGCTAATGTGTTCAATAAAGAACAGGTACATTCACAAAAATAAATGCCTTCTTGTTTCAGATATGCTTTGTCCTTAGGTTGGAGATACATTATCGATATGATTTTAATTTTTTTGCAATGAATTGTTTGCTATACAGCAATAAAAATACTACTGTGGACCCACTTCACCCCAATACCTGGGACCTACATGTATGTTGGACGCTGATTCTTCTGATTCATCTTCTTGGGTTCATGCCCATCAGCTATTTTTCTATCTATCTGGTCAGCATCAGTGAACGCGCTCTGGCTTAGTTATCTCCCAGGCATGATGAATACACTGGGATGTAGAGGTGAGAAAAATCTCAGTAAAGCAATGATAGAGAGATTTAAATTTTAAATCTTAGTCAGCCAGATCTACTCAGCCACAGAAATTGTCTCAGGAAATTCTTGGTGATCCAATATACAGACAAACTTACAAAGCCTCCCAGAGAATCCAGCCTTTTCTTCTGGGAAATTACAACTGCTTTATCTGCCCAGAGAATCAAGGGAGGTATGGAACGGGAAAATGTTCATACAGCAATGAGATGGTTTGAGACAAGCGATGCTCCTAAACATAAAGAAACACCAGTGTTATATTTATACCTATGAAAATCTGTGTGTTTGCATCTGAGGGTGAATGGGAAACAGAGTGAAATATATTATTTCGATTTCAATTAATTTCAGTAACATCCACACATATGTCCCCAGGTAACATATATATTCCCAGAGTTCAACAAGGAATATGCTCCGGATCAGAATGATATATAATTTCCTTTGCTTTTTCTTTGTCTTTGCATATTCTCCCAGCCCCCCACACCGGCACATAGCTCCTCACCTTCCAGGAGCTCAGAGTCAGGCTCTGTCAGTGTCTCCTCAGTACATGCAGGCTCACATCAAAGATGCTGATCTTCCACTCCATCCTTGGGTCTTGCTTTTCTGTTTCTCCTGCATGACTATCCATTATGGTCCCTTTTCTCACCAGCTTCTTTCACTTCTGTTCCTCTCACTGCTGGTGCTCCATCTCTAATTTCTCTTGCAGATCTCTATGGCTCTGCTTACATTAACCAAAACTGCCATCCCTCCTCAGTGGTGTGGAAGAAGTGATGCTCCTGTGCATCAGCTAACCCTGAGCAGCTTTTCCTCTCACTTCTCCAAAGCATCCTTCATTGTGATAGCTTGCTGCTACTACCTTCATCTGCTCCTTTTGCACTAACCTACATGGACATTAGATAAACTAACTGTCCATGTGTGAAGTGAACTTCTTGTTCAGCAGTGAAGTCCTCCTTCTCCTTCACCTACCCACACCAGTGTGCCTGGCTGTGTTATTCCCCAGCTTAAATTGTAAGCCCATCAGGGCAGGCAGCCTTGCCCCTGGGTTGTCTCAAGTACAATGGCAGATGTCTCCAACTACTTAGAAATTACCAATTATTATATTTTTCTTCACAGTTCTAGACATTGTCCTAGCCCTGTAAAAATAGATACTTACCAAATATATGAAATTAAAGCAGCCTCAAAGGAAAAAAAAGCCCAGAGCACCCCAGGTGGGGAGCACCCCTGCTGACACCCAATTTGTGCATTAGAAGGCGATAAGCGGGAAGATGCGGTGCAGAGCCATGCTGGTCTCCTGGTGGTTTTGTTGTTGTTGTCACAACATGGTGGAGAATATCCAGACTTGACAGTAAGTCAGGGAACAATCTCTTCCTATTGTGCCAGCTTGAATGCTAAACTGGCTTACAGTCACACATCTGCATGATCCTAACCTTCCCTCATTACAAACACAGTAGGGATTTACTTGCACCACACTAGCTTTGTATGGGGCCAATATTTTTATCTAGCAAAATCACATATTGTTACCTCCATATGTACAGTGGAAACAGCATGAGTAATGGAACCTTTAATCCTCATTTTTCAAAATTAGATTATAGTTTTACCTTCACTTTCTCTTAGTTTTTAAATCCCTTCCAATGCTGAGCATTGAAGATGCTGCTGCTCCCCCTCTAATCACATTCTCTGGCAGCTCCAGTTGTGGCTGTCTAGAAGGGGCTGCCTATGGAGATCCAGGCCCCAGGAGACTGCCTGGATCACCTTCAGTTACCTTCCTTGTGTCCCTTGAAGAATTAGTTTAATCAGAACAGATAAAGTAAATGCATATAACGTAAAATTAAATTAAAACCTATATGCAACAACAAAGATAATATTAAGATATATCCATCATGCCTCTCTATCTCTGCACTTGCAGATAAACAGAGAGATTTATAAGGTAAGAACTATTTCAGTGTTAAATCAGAGGTTGGCAATATTGAATTAAGCTGCACATATTTGGCAAAGGCTTTTCCGAAAGTTGTAAGGTCTGCACAGCGCTGTCTCTTCTACCTCCTGCCACGCTTTGGAGTGAAACATGTTACGCAGCATGACGCGGTGGATGCTGCCTTAAGCTACAAGGCAAAATCATTGTGTGATCTACTCAGCTGCCTCACACCCCAATTACATAGTTCTAGCCAGCATATATGCTCAGCAGTACTGCCATGCAGTACCCTTGAGGATCGCTTAGTAAATTCCATTTAATTGTTGTAAAGTAATTATTCTGCAAGCTCCAGTCTTCTAGGAAGAACTAGATATCCTTATATAATCATGGCAGCGTAGTTAAAGTTGCAATTAGATACCATTATTAGGTCCCCTGTAATGATATCTCTAAGAAACTTCCTTTGGCCTAAAAATTGCCACATTTACGGTGATGGGAACACAGAATACTGCTGAAAACTTTGAATACTCTGTGTCAAACTGGTCTTGAATGAAATCTAAACAAAAGTCACCTAACTGAAGCACCTTCACTAGCAGGAATGTTATTATGCATTAATTATTATTATTTAAACTACAATTGCTAAGCTGCAGTATGGATTTGAAGCAAAGATGTGCAGACCCCTTTATGTTAATCTCTTGACAAACACTTAACAAAATGATGGTCCTTGCCCTGAGTATCTTATTTCACAAATACATGCAAGTATTTATAAGCTACAGTGAATTTTTAGAGGAAAGTGGTTACAGTATATGTCAAACAATCTCGGACACATAAATATATATAATGTATGTATGTATTCTATAGCACAATGTGCTTTCTCTAAACTATTTTAGCTTTGTCCTGTTCATCTCCTGGCATCTACAGCAGAATTCTCTGGTGCTACCTGAAAGGAGGTAGGGACTCTGTGGGTCAGCAGACTCTAGGGTAGAAATCAGGGCTTTGAGTGGTGTGCCTTGTGCTTGACCTAGATTGAATCCCTGGCCTTTCTGGCCCATTTCCAACATAAACCATTGTGTCTGGAGACCAACCTTCACTCATCAGTGTTGTACTGAGAAATCGAGACTACCCCCTGGTTGGAATTTCTTCTCCATCTGTAAAGGGCAACTTGTGCCTGTCAGGTGCTCTTAGTGATGTGCACCTCCCTGTCCATTACCCCCAGGGAGACCTGTGTCCCTCACTGCCACTCCAATATGTCAGGCTCTCCCTAGAAAAATGTGCCAACGTCCGACGTGTTTGAATTTCACAAGCTGCACCTTGTGTTCAAAGTCTGTGCTAACAGGCTTGTGAGTCCCCCTGCCCTTGCTACCTCTGGGCATTTTTTTGGTGTTTGAGTGCTTGTTGGTGGCTGCCAGAGCTTTGGCAGTGGAGACTGGCCAGGATCCCAGCCTGACAGAGACCTGACTCCTATTTTTCTTCCCTTTTCACTCTTAGACCCTTCTGCAGTTTTCACCTCCCTTCTCGTATTTCTGCCCTGCTTCAACCACTTCCTCAGAGCTCACCCCCTCCTGAAACAGGTAGTGCAGTGAAGGCAGCCCTGCGGGCAGCGAGCACATGCTTTCTCTTGCCAGCAAACACAGCTGAACAGTTGGGTCACAGCAGAGCCCCAGAGCCTGCCTGCAGCCATGGTCTGCTTTGCACTCTCAGCCTCCTGAGCAGTGATAGCTATAAAAAGCCTTTTTCTCCATGAGTTGATAAGTTTTCACCCAGGATCACCCATGGATCACTTCTGAGGGATTTGTAAGCTGAGCTCTAATTAACTTAAAAAGCGAATGCAAAAAAAAAAAAGGAAAGTTGCTAGGTTTGAACAAGGAGGCCTTATGAAAGCAGATAGCATATTTAATTTGCTCTATCAGATAATAAGATCAAATGATTTAAAGAGTTGATGTGTTGTGAAAATGCATCCTGTCACAGCTGGGATGTGGATGGAGTCCTAATCACTCATTTCCCCTCAGTGTCATTCCCTCTCTGTTTGCTGTGACACCGTTGAGTTTGGAGTTTAATGTGCTAGTAATTGGAAGATGCTTCTCTCAATATATTTCAAGACAGATTTTTCAGAGAAAGAGTCCTATTGTGTTTTCAGTAATAAATATATGAGATATTGCCATGAATTCCTTGCATCCTAGCTTTGTCTTCTTCATTGTCCCCTTGGCATATCATCAGTGTTTTGTTTATAGCTTCAACTTTTACTCATATCCTGCTTTTCTCCCCCTCCCTTTCTATTTCCTCCCATTCCTTCTGCTTCTTACCATCTTTTCTTTCCCCTTCAAATCCAACATCCCAGGAAGTTCAGTAAGCATGTCCTACTCAGTATTATTCATGCAGGTGTCTTACAGAACTCTTTTAAACATGCTGTGAGAAATCGAGTTCACTCTTGGGCAAAGGTTTCTGAGGAAGGTGACTTTATTACTCAGATGCACACTGTAGAATACAGATAAACTTCAGTGTTCCCCTCTAACCCTCTATTCCTCTTCTAGCACTCCCAGCGCAGAGAGTTATCTTCATTAACAAGTTCAAATCACTACGTACTTGCAGCATCAGTGGTCAACGAGTGCACGTTTTACTTGGTCCATGAGATGAGCTAAATGGATAAGTTACTTTCCCTGGTCAAAAACATCGTCTTTCCTTAATGGAATAGCTTAATTATTTCTTCTTTCTCCTGGTCCTGAGGGACAGATTATTGAAGACAGATGGGCGCAGAAGTGTGCATACATTAGCGGCCGAGGCTGGATGCAGCGTACTGTGGATGTGAGGGCTGACAGCTGCCTGGTTGCATCCAGACACTTGGGAAATTGCCTGAGCCTAAGCATTGTGTATGGAGTGCTGGTGACCCCATGTCATTCTGATGCCTTCAGCTGGAGTCCTACGATGTCAGAAGCATGTGCACATGAAATCCTGCAGAGCCTCATAGACTTAGCTGCCTGCATCAGACCTGTGCAAATGTGCAATTGCACAGACATGACTTCTTAAAAAGTCATCTGTTTGTATCAACGTCATGTTGTCCCTTCTCTATTGCTTTACAACAGCTTTTTAAGATAGATGTTGTTGTCTCTTTTGCTGCCACTAGTTTCTCTCCTTCCTTCAAAGTCTCTGAAGCTGCTTGTCTGGAAGGCAGTGTTGCCTGCTCATGACAGGGAAGCCAGCAGGGCTGCCGTCAGCATTTGCAGAGCCCAGCCTGGGAGGGGAAACCTGATGCTATGTTCTGCTTTTGCAGGTGAGTTTTGGGCTGTGCTGAGTGAAGAAACATGATATTAATGTTTCATGTTTAATGGGAAATCCAGAGTGATGATAGCTATAAAATGATCCCAACTGCAACAGGCAGGAACTCTGCAATTCTGGTCCCAACACTAATATGAAACCTGTCCTTCAAGTTTGGCAGGTCATTAAGGTGGAGATTTTAAAGCACCCAGATGATTTAGGAACAGAAATTACATTAGCTATGTGGTATATGTTTCTCTCTCCATTTGCCACTGTTTAAAATTTGTGACATTTTACAAACATCCTCCTTGGAGATCTCACTTGAACAACAGTGATGATCATCACTTCTGTGCAACTGGTACAAGGCTTGAGTGATGTGAGTCACACAAATCCTCCCCACGTTGTGTTTGTGTCTAGAGACACCCACTGCAAAGGCTCATAACTAGCTTCAGATATTCATCTGTTTTGAGGGGGACTCAGCTATCCAGGTTGCTTCAGTTCATGTCTATGAAAGTACAACTGTACTTTGAACGTGCAGCTGCTGCACATATGATTGGGATATTAAGTGCATTAATTTGCATTGGTGAGGGGAGCCCAAAAGGTTTTTCCAGGTTGTGTCCCAGGACCCCACTGGCTCATCGCTGAGTGGTGTCATGTAAGAAATACACTTCATGCCATCCTGTGTGGTGTGACACAATGAATCCTTTAGCAGGAAACTCCTCGGGACAGGGGCCATGATCCTTTTGTGTCTCAGTTCAGCATCTAAAACCAGTTTCCCAGGCTGTAACTAGGACTGTGACAAAAAAAACACCAAGAGAGCAAATACATTGAGAGTTTACTTAGCTCAGACAGTAGTTCTGCTCTTCAGCTATAAGGATTGTGAGATCTTTTCTTTTTTAGAGAGGACCCTGTGATGAGTGGTTTCATTAATCCTCCCACAGAGCTAGATAGAAAACTTTGAAATAAAGTCAGTTGCTGGATCCCTGTCTGGAGTCTGCATACCCTCATTTGCATTTTGATTTCTGTGATTTAACTGAAGGCACAGGTTGTCCCTGCCAAATATCCCTTGCCTACCGAGGGATACACAAGGTAGAACTGCCCAAAGCAGCCTGACTTATGAGGACTGCCACGGCAACACAACCAATGCATCCCTAAACATTTAGTAATAAAAAATCTGTTGTTCTTTAGTCGCCAGGATTTAACAAGCCTAATCCCTAGGAGAGGTGATAAAAATTCATTAATCTAATTAAATACTTCTTATTGCCAAAGTGACTTTGTAGAGTAGCTTTGCTGAAGGATAAGTGCAAAGTAAAATGGAGTCCCAGCAGAGAAACAAACGTTAGACTTCAGCAAGCTGGTACACGCTTCATTAAACTCATAATTATCCTTTGGTTCTAAATAGCTGATAATATTTAATGAGTATCCAAGATAATTTAAAGAAAATGTTTACTAATGAGGAACAAACAGTGCTATAGAAAACTGATATCTGGGGTACCATAGCCATGTATCTTACCTGTATCTTATGTACTCGTTTTTGTACAACTGATTTAAATGTTCTTTTAAAACTGTTTTACTAGAGGCTGGTGTTGCAGGTTTCACTGAGATCCCCTGTGAAGTATGAAGCATCCTAGGGAGAAAAGGACATGCTGTGGAGCAGGTAGTGCTGCAGGGAAACACAGGCAAAATAAATCAGAGGGGACTGAGCACAGAGAAGGGACCAAAGCATCTCAGGATTGGGGTCCCTCAGTGATGCCAGGGGGCTCATTTTGGCCAGGACTTTCCTAAGAGTTAACTTCTGGCTTCTAAATTGTGAGGGAACCTGATTTTTGGCAACCTGTGGTCAGAGTGAGCTTGCTGCAGTCTGTACAGTTTTTATAATTAATAGGAAAATAATTTGACTCCTGACAGCCTGCATATCATCTGTTGGCAGGTGAAGCACTGGCTGATTGCTTTTGTCCAATATTCCCTTACAGGAATTAATTCCTTCTCTAGAGATACTTGACTTCCACCTCAGAATACTCTCTATTGGAGATACAGTGTGTATTTTCTTTGTCTTTGCATCATGCAAAGTTGCAGCTCTATGTCTTTCTAGTGCAGATAAACAAAGAGTTGCAATCTGTATTTAGAAAATGGTAAAGAAAACAAATTGTCTTGCTCCAAAGCTAGGGTAGGAAATGTAGGAAATGAGTGGGTGATGAGTAGGGGATCAGTGCTGGCAAGTGAGCTGTGCCCTGACCCTTCATCCACCCTTGTGAGCTCTTTGCTCCTGTTCTCCTCAGCAGTCTGCACCGTCCCATGCAGGGCCAGGAGCCCCAGCAAGGCTTCTCACTGGCTGGCTCCCACTCCTCTTTGCAAATGTGATGCTTTGTGGGGTCTACTGTGTTTGCTCCCTCTCAGTAGACTTCTTAGAATGAGCTACAGTGACTCAAATCAGCATCATCACGCCAGAGCATTGTTTTATATGTAACAACCAGTGTAAAAAGGAACAACTTGTATTGCACATGCCTTGAGTGCAGTCTGCCACTTCCTTTGTGATGTGACCTAGCCTGTTTTGTTTTATCACTGGTAGGTCCATTTCTGGAAGCTGGAATTACTTTTTCAAACACAACATCCCTCCCCGACTGATCATTTTTCTGAGGTTGCCCAACTGAAGGGACACAACCTGGCCTTACAATAAGGAGGGTTTTGCCCAGTTTGATCAGGACCAAACTTCTAAGCCTTAATATGAGGGTTTTATTAGCCATATTAGCCATGGAGCACTCTAAAGCCATCACATGCTTTCCTGCAGTGTGTGGTGAACTCTGATAGCAGCCAACACTTTGAAACCAGAAAGCAAACAGCAGAGCCGAAGCAGACATAAATATAAAATGAATGTAGATATTTCTCACTTTCATCATAGCAGGAAAACAGCCTGTTCTCCAAAATGCCTGCACATAGGCTTGTGTCCTGATGGTTACGTATATTATTGCTGGTATTCTGATACTGGAATGAAAGGAAATGGGGACTGTGTGGATTAGCAGACCACATGCATGTGCCTATTTTATGGCTGTGATTATCTTTGTAAGGTGCTTAAATGCTGCGAGTGGAGCATCCTGTAAATGGGTAGACAGATTAGATTAGATCTGCAGTTCTCAGCAAGGGAGTTTATACCTGCTTGGCTTGCTTGGAGGCTGAGTTTCTCTTTAAATGCAGTATTGCTAGCTGTTTCTTATGCCCTTTATCAACTGGGTTTCCTACTGGCAGCTTCATAGAGGTTGGTACTGTATCTTTGATCTCAGATAGATTTTAGTATATAAAATCATATTTCACAACAGCTTTTCAAGCTGTTATGTTAATTCATTGGCCATCTACTATCCTGGCTACTATAAAAGCTATATAAATACAGTATAAGGAATGAAAAAAACGCCCATCCCTACACCCAATCCTGCTCCTGAAGTAAATACCAGGGCAAACTTCTCATGTGAGGGAAGGGCAGGGTGTTGTTCCAGATCTGCATGTATCAGATTTTCAATTTTTGTCTAATGGAAACCTGATTTCAGAGGGGTTGAAAAATAGCTGGTGCTTGGACCATAATGGTTGCGCTATTGCTATATCACAGGGTTTTTCTCAGATGCATTGGCAGAGTGCCTGGAGATGGCTTTTTGTTGAGTTTGTTGGGTTTGGAAGCAGGAATTGAGTAAGATTACTCCTTTGCAATATTTGTGAGCCTTGCAATCAATCAATGGCTTTAAAACAGGAAAAGTGTCATTCTAACAACTGCTTTTCCTTGTATTTGACAGTGACATTGTAGATGTGTTTCCCATTCTCCTGCCCAAACAGTTCCAACCTAGCAAGTGGTCATCAGTCTATTGAAAAGAAACTGTCTGTTCACATTTGGAGAATACAGGCATAGGAATAAGAACGGTTTATGTACCTCATCTTGGAGACAGGGAAAGAGACATAAAACTGTCTTAGCCATTTAGAAGTTGGTTCCTTTCAAAATCCAGAGCACTCTTCCTGTTTAGCATCTTACAGATGAACAGATATGTTGATGTGTTTACAACTACCGTGAAGAGTAGAGTTAGGTGTAGCAGTGATGTGAGCTTCAGAGCTCAGTGTAATATAATGTTACCCTTGTGAAATGCAATTATTCCAGCTCTTGTTTTTAAATAGTTGTTTTTCTCTGTGTGAAAGATAAATCATGTAATGTAACAATCATATTCATAAAGATGCAAGTTTTCTGTTCCTAGCAAATTTCCTTTGTTTTTAAAGGGGAAACCGTATGTAACCAAACCTTTTCTTCAAATCTACAAGGATTGCACAAAACAAGACCCAAAAATCCCCTCCAACAAGCCAGCACAGGGGAGAAAGACTTTTGCTCTTGCTTCATGTAGACACGTGAAGTGTGAGGGAACATAGATTTAGAGCTCTCTGCTACATCTATTTCTCAGTTCCCAACAAAGGTAATTTGTTTCACTAAGGGAAATGTGTATATACTACTAAAATTAGGTTCAGGGCCTCATCCTGATTTATTCTTAATTCAAGGTGATTGTTTCAATGAGTTTACTCTTGATGATCATGGTGTTTGGTTAAAAGTATCTAAGAAGATGGGACTATTACCCTGTCCTGTTGGAAGATGTAGCCTGGTGAAGGGCTGCTCCCGAGTAGCTGCTGACGGAGGGGTGCAACGTGTGCTCTGACCCATGCCTGTCCTACTGTCACTGGAAAGGCACAGGAGGGCTTTGTGTGGGCTCTGATGAACACTTCTGCTTGCATAGGAAAGCAGCAGTAAAGATAACTGAAGCAGGGAGTTTGTGGGGAATATAGATAAACACAGAAACAACAGGATTTCTGGATTTTTTTTTTTCCATGCTGACATACAAAAATACAGCAGGCTTTCAACTCTTCCAGCTTCAAATACTGCATCCAAAATACCAGCAATCTGGAATTTAATTGCAGTAATGGAAACATAAGGAAAAATATCAGAATATTAAGATAAAACAGAAACTTCAGCTGAGGAATAGAACCATCTTATTACATTGCAAATTAATTCTGATGCATTCTTCATAGTTGGATATAGAACATTTGACCCCCCACAATGGAGATTTAATTATAAAACTACCAAAGTTTCAAAGGTAACCTCTAAAAGCAGCTGCTGTTTCAGTAGGACAGGCTGAAGGGAAAGACTTTCTCCTCAATAATTTATGATCAGCACATACTAAGTATCCAATGTACACTAGGTAATTGTACTGAGATACTAGGTTTTCACACTAGGTAAACAAATAACTATAATGGAAACCAAACTGATTAATGGTTATCTAAGAGCACCCATGAATAGTGGGCTTCAGTTCCAAACCCTGAGGTTTTTGTAGGCAGAAAAGAGCTGTTGTGTCTTACAAGTGGCCAGAAGCTCACAAAGTTTACTGAGATGCAAAGTATAAGCCTACAAACAGGGACATCATGGAAGTGCAGAGGAAACGACAATGGATGCTGATGTGCAAGATGTTCTCACACTATTAAAAGATTAAAAATTAGGCTGGGTGATAGTTTGTGTGTTAAACAAGGTGGGCAATGTGATTTCAGAGCCCCATCTCTGAAAAGTTAGAGCATGAAGGAAAGTGCACTGGTTATGCTGACTCCTTGGACAGGGGTAACAGTGCACAACATGCTGTGTTCATCCACTTGGTATAGAATCTGCCTGTGTAAAGTCTTTGTGTAGCATAAGAACTAGGTTTACAGATGCATTTGAGTGTCTGGTTTTCTGTCCTGTGTTCTTCAGCCCTTTAAGTACCTTTCTTTCCTTTCAAACTTCTTTTCCATGTAGGTAGCTCCCTGGGCTACCCTGGGCATACCAGGTTACAAAACAGCCTCCTTGTCTGCAGGCTGGGGCCAGGGCTTCCACATGGAGTCCTGGGATCTGCTGGTGAGCTGCACTGCATCAGCCCTGGATTTATTCCATCTGTTATTAATGATGACCCCGAAGGACTGAAAGGAAGCTGCCTCTGCTTCTCTTGTGGGTCACTGACACACTGGTGAACTCTGTTTTCCGGCATCAGATGTCTGCAGCCAAAGCCATGCTCAGTGTCCTCTCCTCAGCTGTGTTGCAGGGCAGAGGGGAGCTGGAGGAACTGGGATAGAAGCAGGAAGCCTCTGTGCCTGGGGCAAAGCAGCTCCCCTCAATGGGTGCTTGATGCACATGGGATGATGCACTTGTCTGTAGGCACTGGACTTTCTGCAAGAGCAGACCTGAAGGCTCTTTGAAGAGCCAGTTGTGCATTTTGTATGAAGAGCATGTTTGTAGCATTTAAAGAATGGAGTCAAACCAAGTGACAGCAGGGGTGCATTCATTTTTGCATGTAAGTCTTTGAATGCATTATGTCATGGGTACAGCATAGCATTCTCTCAAATTGTTTGTAATTCAGCATTTAAAATGGTACCGTGTTGTGAGTTAAGCAATTATCAAGACCTCAATTCCAAGACACAGAGGTTCCAGGTTATAGGTCTCGTGAGTTTTATTTACTTTAATTCATGTCAGCTCATTATCAACCTCATCTGTGAGCGCAGACTTAAAAGTAAGCCTGGATCAGTCATTATTCTAGGTACACACATGTGGATTAAGGGTCTTTTCATCTATACAGTTTGGGAAATGGGGGTGGAAATCTATATTGTTTCACTTTCCATTGTTCAAATTTGCAAAATAATTTTTAAATGAGTCAGGGAGGCCACAGAGATCACTAATAACATCTCCCATATCAGAAGTAATTTGGTTTGTAACTCTCTATGATCAAATCAAATAATCCTTTTATACCTGACCAAAATTACTTTGCAGGGTTCGTGTGCTATTGCTAATAATTATCATCACGGTGTGTCTTTGAACCATAAGGCATTATGTTATACACATTTTTATGATGAGTGTGTTAGAACTAGAGATCTGATGTCTCTCTTTTTCTGATGGATTCCTTAAATGCAAGTACTTTTCAGCCAGCTCTTAATATGGATACAAGCAGCTGACCACTATTGAAGTCTCTTGCAAGATTCAGGTGTGGAAAGACATCATGGTATCTTCATGATCTCATCCTCTTCCTTTTGCTGTGGACATCCACTTGGTCTGACTTAGTCCTACTCACTTCTCTTGATGAGGATAATAAACAACTTTAAAAATTATATTAGCTGGTATCTAATTGACCATTATTTTCAATTTGATACATGTTGTCTCCGAGTAAGAATGCAGAATTTCTAAACTACTTTGGGAAAGTGTGAACTTAAGGTTTAGCTTTTTTTTTTTTTTTTTTTTTTTTTTGGTAAATCTCTGTGCAAACTTCTTAATCTTTACAAAGTTATTTGTTGTCCCTAGGGATTTCAGGCTGTGCTAAATCTCACAGCTCTGCTTCTCATTAGGGGCATCATTCTGTACATGTGGAGAAATACGACTCTAGTTCCTTCTAGAAAGCTTTACTTTACTCAGATTTCAACATAAAACATAGTAACTGTTGGGGTGCTAGTCATAATTTCATAATTTATTGGTCCTGTGCTGATGGATATCAAGGTGAGGACGCTTCACTTCCCCATTTATTCACAGGTTGATCCCAATCCTACAAAATACAAACTATTTTACAATTTTAACCACTGTATTCATTTCAATGCAAGCCTGACACCCCTAAATGTGTTTATGAGATTTATCTGTCATTGTGATATTGTAACTTGCACATTTTTAATAAGGCTCATATTCTGGGGTCCTCCTCAGGATTGTGCAGCCCTTAGATTGTCGGATGCTTACCTGCCTCTCAATTATAGGTGCCAGATGCCAACCACCAGGATATTTAAGCCTAATGCATCTTATAACAATGAAGTGAGAGAAAGAGAAGCTGTTGCATTGTACTTTAAAAAAAGTTTAAAACTTTTTTTTCAGGGGCAGGGAATTGTAGAATTTGAGGGGCTTCCTAAGTCTGGCTGCTGCCAGCTTTACCTTTCAGTTAAACAGACAAAGTCCTATTTAAACGCAGATGTAAAAATGAGGCAGGTAGTGAGAGCTCATTTCTCAGATAATCTGGAGCTGAGCCATTCAGGCCTTAGTAAATTGTAACTGATACGTTGGTTTTCACCAGGAAGTAAATGGGTGGCCAGCAGAAAGTAATGAAAGCCTTTATTACCATATGGTATCTTTGAAAGATCCTCTATTGTACAGTGACAAATAACTAAAAATTGCTTAATCAGATGAACTGAAAAAGAGAAAAACTAAAAAATAAATCAAACTTTGCCAAGAACCTTAAGACATCAGGAAGAAAAGCATAGGCTGGTGCCTCAAGGATGGTCCTTTCCCTCCCAGGTCCTTTGTTGTACTGAGGCTGTGGCTGTGAGGATCTGTCTGAGGCGGTACCACTCTGCTCTCCATCTCCGTACTCATCCCAAAGGGCAGTTCTTACCTGTGCTCAGTTTTATTGCTGCTAAGGTTTATCCCATTTGCAGCAGAGCAATAGCAGGGGATGCAAGCAGCAAAGAACACCTCCTGTAAAACTGTGGAGTCCTGTTATGTGACAGATCCTCAACATCACCGCCTGGTGCTTGTTTTCCCTCCCTTTAGGTGGAAAAGTATGTCAATGGATGTCAAGGTAGATTCTTCTCTTCCTTGTTTTCCTTCCCTCCCCCCTACCTCCCATCCTTCAAGTCTGTCTTTGTGTCATCTCTTCAAAGTACACTACCTGTAAAATATTGATTCACAGCAGGCTGAGCTGCCAGGTTTGGATTTCTTTTTCACTGCAGCAATAATAAACTACTACAGACAGTGCAGGCTCAGTACCAGCCTCATCATTGCACCACAAGCACATCAGTCTGTCTTATGCGTGACTCAACATAATGAAACAAGGACCCAGAGGTATCTCAAAAGGAAGAAGGAACTGAGAAACAACCACGAAGAACATCAAAGGAGCCTAAGGAGGCTGTAAGATGAGGATGTAGCAAGTGCCACCCTAAACAGCAGTAGCAGCATCTCTGTTTATTCAAAATAACTTGTCAGAAAAAAACCCAATACAATAAAACAACCAGTGCCACCTGAGACTAGAAATCTAGAATAAACAAACTCTCATCTTCTTCTCTTCAGCTTAAAAACAGGAATTCCACCCACTCTTAGCTATCTTCATAGTCTTTATCTTGTTGAAAAAAAGTGTCAGGAATGATTACAGGAAGGTAAAAAGATCCTCAATAGCTTATGGCAGTGCTATGAAAATGGTGCCTGGTGGGAACAGTGAATTGACGTACGTGGTGTAAGAAATGTGTTCCAGTTTGATCAGAGGCAAGGTTTTCTTGCCTTGTGAGCAATAAAAAAGCTAAGGTAGAGGTCCTGGAGTAAGCCAGGGTCCCATGCAACATTTCTCCCTTTGGTGTGCACTCACTAGAATGCTTGAAGACTCAAGTAATAAAGCCAGATGCAGGACAGATGTAAAACATTCTTTGTAAACAATCAGGGTCAGGAAAAGAAGCTGGAGCAGGATATTCTTTTCCTTAGGCTAATACACCTGCTGTGTTATGGTTTTGACAAATACATGTATCTGTCTATACATTTTTTTATATTTGTATCTTCCACTGACTGTGACTACTTTTATTCTAAACAGTTCTCAGGTAGAAGCAAATGGGAAAATGTCATATGAGCTCTTCTGTTTTTTGCTGCCACTTGCCTCACATTTAAGCATTTGGAGGAAGGAAAAGCAAACAAGTTGTGTCAATAAATCGATAGGAGGAGGTGATGGTTCTAGCTTGGCATTTTTGTTTTACTGAAGCTTTCAGAAAGTGATGGAGGCTGTCTTGGCATCCATCGATGAAGCTATGAGTGGCTGTGGTCACCTCCAGATTTCACTACTGGGATTGTACACCCCCAGCAGAGCTAGAATACATCACTGAGTCCAGAAATTAAAGTTCTGTAAGTTGCTATCTGCTCCCCTGAACTTTCAGTGTCACCATTCCTTGGGAACACCTTCCAGCATAGGACTCAGATAAACCAAGGAGCCACTTGCTGCAATACAGCCAGTAGGCTGAAAATTTGTCTGTGTCCAAACAGACACTAATAGCTGAGAGGGTTTGGAAAGTGCTGAGAGGAGAGATATCACTCAGCTTTAGATACCCTCAGATGTCCATGTCCAGGCTGGGCTGATGAAGAGGAAGAGGCACTTCCAGGGTGCAGTGTGTTACCTGCTGTCTGAGGGAGGTACCTGAAAGCTGTCACATGCACCAACATTCCTGTAAAAGCCTGGCTTGGTGTAAAGTACTCAGAAATTAGAATTTCTATGCCCAAAGCAATGAAGTTGATTTGAGAACTGTGATAAAAAGAGCTCATTTAAGAGACTTATTTACTTCAAAATACTTTGCAATTTTAAGGTGCTCTGACATTATATTTCCAGTTTCTCTCCATGACCATAGGCCCTGGAAAGACACTTATCACAAACAAGGGTGGGTTCGCTACATTTGTCTTGGATTCCTCTGCCACCCCTGCTGCAGGCCAGTGGTGTTCCCCATGGATCGGCACTGGGTGCAGTTTTGTTCAAAATCTTCATCAATGACCTGGATGAGGGGACAGAGTGTACCCTCAGCAAGTTTGCTGATGATATGAAACTGGGAGGGGTGGCTGACACACCAGAAGGCTGTGCTGTTATCCAATGAGATCTGGACAGACTGGAGAGCTGGGCAAAGATGAACCTCATGAAGTTCAATAAGGACAAGTGTAGGGTCCTTCATCTAGGGAGGAATAACACCAGGCACCAGTACTGTTTAGGGGACATCCTGCTGGAAAGCAGCCCCATGGAGAAAGACCTTGGAGTTCTAGTGGATAGTAAGTTATCCATGGGACAGCAATGTGCCCTTGTGGACAAGGCCAATGGCATCCTGGGGTGCATTAAGAAAATTGTATCCAGCAGGTCTAGGGAGGTTCTCCTCCCCCTCTACTCTGCCCTGGTGAGACCACACCTGGAATACTGTATCCAGTTTTGTGCTCCCCAGTTCTCCCAATGGGAAGCTACAAGGATGATTAAGGGACTTGAACATCTCTCCTATGAAGAAAGGCTGAGAGAACTGTGACTGTTTAGTCTTGAGAGGAGAAGACTGAGAAGGGATCTTATTAATGTCTATAAATATCTAAGGGGTGGGTGTCAAGTGGAAGGGGCCAAACTCTTTTCTGTAGTTCCCAGTAATAGGACAAGGAATAATGGGTATAAACTTGAGCATAAAAGGTTCCACCTCAACATGAGGAAAACCTTCTTCACTGTAAGAGTGACAGAACACTGGAAGAGGCTGCCCAGAGAGGTTGTGGAGTCTCCTCGAGAGACTTTCAAATCCTGCTTGGATCTGTTCCTGTGTGGCCTGCCCTGGGTGATCCCGCTGTGGCAGGGGGGGTTGGACTTGATGATCTCTGGAGGTCCCTTCAAACCCCTAACATTCTCTGATTCTGTGGTTCTATGATTCTCTTGTGGCATCACCTAAACACATTACCATTGCTCCTCCTTGTGTCCTTCAGCCCCCGGCTCTGTATCAAGCCCTTGATGCCAGATCAGCCACAGGCTGCTGGGGTTTGGGGCCAGATGTGGTGCTCTCAGCTAGCAGGGGGTATGTGGACACCCACTGTGTAACTGAGGCCATACAATGTCTCATTGCTGAAGCTCACACTTTGTGTGTCAGTAATTTGTATCTTCTTTATCCAGCGACTAATTTTTCCAAAGCTTGTAGGAATGCAGTATCTTTGTGAAATTTCCCTTCTCTGGCCAATGGGATCCGAAATTAGTAAGAAACAGAAGGTGTGTAAACATCATCTTATGAACTAAGGCTCATACCAAAGACAAACTCACTCAGGTCCTGGGGTAAACACTTTTTCCAGGATTCAGGTCTCCACAATGCTGCAGCTATAATTTCCTGCCCGGCTTTGACTGCTACCATTATGGATTTGGTTTTCAGTGCAAATAATTTAGTATCAGATTTTGTCACTGTCATTGCTGCTGAGCAGTGCAATAGAGACACTGCCCTGCCCAGTGGAGCAGGTTTTTCTTCTTGTATCCGCAGACCATTACTCACAGGCACAGCTGGTCTTGGTGAGAAAAGATTGTTGCTGTGGTAGATCATCCTCAGAGGTAGTTGAGGTGTCTCCATCAGTAGCACAGGAGCAGCTCAGAGGGAGTGGATGCCTGCATCACTCCTCCTGTGACCCTGCTCAGTGCTCCTATCTGTGTGGTGGTGCAGCAGGGCCTGGCTCACTGATGGACCACCAGCCAGTTCCACTTAGGCTCCCAACTGGCAGATGGGGGGCAGAATTGGAGCCTGCTGGGTCAGGACCCCCTTCATGCAGGCCTGTAGCAGCAAGAAAAGAGCACGTCTCTGTAGCATGAATGTGCTCATGAAGCCACAGCAGAGAAAACAAGGCTAGAAATGGTGTGCTTATAGTTGTCTTATTTTGACAGCATTTTGGCTGAAATCTACCCCTGGGTTGAGGGGTAGCCTGACACCTGAGTGTCTATTCCCATTTCTAGCCAGGTCCCCAAGTGAATAGTGGTGCACAGGTTTTGCATCCACCCTGGGCACAGAAATTTCACCCTGTGTGTTCTCAAAGCACAGACTTGGTAGGATGAACACAAGACATCCCTCACCACCCCCCCCAGTCTCTTTGTTACATGGTGTGAAGAAGGCTAACAGCAGCTAAAGCAACCACACATACATTTATGTGCCAACACCACTTGAACAGAATATGAGGAAGGCTGTAGCTGTCTTCCAAAGGATGCTCTCCCTCTTTTTGGTATGCCCTCCTTTGTATTGTGGACTAGAAACACAGATCTTCATTTTGTGTCTCGTTCGACAGTGAGCACAATGCTGTTAGGAAAGGATAGCGGTGCAGAGCAGCACAAGATGCTGCTGACAGTCCTCTGTAAACTGAAGTGGAGAGCTTGCTGCAGATGTTTTCTTCCCCTTCACTCTCAGACACAATGCAATGCTTTGCCACCTGTGGGGTTTTTCAGAGACCTTTCTGGGGGTGATGTAAATCATGACAGCGCTCCTGGCTGTCTTCCTGTGGGGTAGGTGAGAAAGGGCAATGCAAGTGCTGCTCCCTCGCTTGGGCAGACAAGGCAAGGGTCAGGGAAACATCAGTTAGTTCCTTCTTCGTTCAGTGAGGGAGACGGTGGAGGAGGCAGGAGAGGTGTCCCTGGGCGGGCTTATAATGTACTGCTTGTGCCTTACCTCTTGAAGCTGCCCCCAAAGCAAGAATTTTTGTTCTGACTGTGTCTCAGCAACTGGGAAGATCCTTGAGATTCAAGAGAAGTTGGTAAACAACTGAAGATCTGATAGCTTATTTTTAACCCTTTGCCTATACAGTTCATTCATCATCAGTGCACCTGGGCCCTGCTGAGTGGGAGTGGGGATCTGGTGGTGGTGAGAGCGAGGGGGAGGGCAGCAATGAGTCGCATCCCTCCCAGAGAGGGATAATTGCACCTCTCAACTGCTGGTGGCATTGAAGATGAGTTACATTTTCCTTTTGCCTTTATTACAAGACTGCAATTCAGTCTAATATAAATGAAAATAAATACTTGAGAAGCCTCGCAAGATAAAAGAGTTGAGGCGATACGACATATTTAAAATGGAGACATTCCCTGTCTAATTGCAGGCAGTGTCAAAGGCATGGTGGCATCTGCATGTGGAGGATGGCTACTACTTCTCTCCTTCCCCAGCAGGGAACAACCCTCACTTCTCCCCCTCATGCCTGCATTCCCATCTTTGTTCCACGAGGACAAAGCTTAGTGGACTATAATTCTCCTTTGTTAAAAAACAAAATAAAACACCCCCTGCCAACAACAAAAAACCACCCATAAAAGAAAAAGAAGACAACAGGTTCCAGCCTTGCAGCCTTTTTCTTCAAGGATGCCTGACCATTTTTTTTTTACTGCCCACTGTTCCCTGTATCTTTACACAAGGCAGCATTCTACCATGCTCCCCCACAGCATTCTCCTGGAGAAATTGGCTGCTCATGTCTTGGACAGGCATATTCTTTGCTGGGTAAAAAACTGGCCGGATGTTCAGGTCCAAAGAGTGGTGGTAAATGGATTTAAATCCAGTTGGTGGCTGGTCACAAGTGGTGTTCCCCAGGGCTCAGTATTGGGGTCAGTTCTGTTTAATACCTTTATTAATGATCTGGATGAGGGGATCAACTGATTGGTGAGACACTGGAACAGGTTGCCCAGAGAGGTGGTGAAGGGCCCATCCTTGGAAGTTTTTAAGACCAGGCTGGATGGGGCTCTGAGCAACCTGATCTAGTGAGACGTGTCCCTGCCATTGGCAGGGAGGTTGGAACTAGATGATCCTTAAGGTCCCTTCCAACCCTGACAATTCTATGATTCTATCAAGGGCACCCTCAGTAAGTTTGCAGACAGCACCAAGTTAGGTGGGAGTGTGGATCTGCTTGAGGGTAGGGAGGCTCGACAGAGGGATATGGAGAGGCTAGATAAATGGGCCAAGGCCAACGGTATGAACAAGGCCAGCTGAAAGCTAGCTGGCAGAAAAGGACCTGGGGGTTCTGGTCAACAGCCATCTAACATGAGCCAGCAGTGTGTCCAGGTGGCCAAGAAGGTCAATTACCATCCTGATTTGTATTAGAAATAAAGTGGCTACCAGAAGACTAGTGAAGCGGTTGTCACCCTGCACATGGCATTGGTGAGGCCTCAAATACTGTGTTCAGTTTTGGGCATCTTAACAAGAAAAACATTGAGGTTCTGGAGCTTGTCCAAAGAAGGGCAATGATGCTCATGAAGGGTCTAGAGGACAAGTCGTATGAGGAACAGCTGAGGAAACTGGGAAACTGGGGTTGTTTAGACTGGAGAAAAGGATGCTCTCAAGAGAGACCTTATCACTCTCTACAACTGCCTAGAGGTTGTAGTCAGGTGGGTGTTGGTGTCTTATCCAAAGTAACAAGCAATAAAACAAGAGGAAGTGTCGCAAGTTGCACCAGGGGAGGTTTAGCTTGGATATTAGGAAAAAAGTCTTCACTGAAAGGTTTGCTAAGCATTGAAACTGTCTGTCCAGGGAAGTGGTTGTGTCACCGTTCCTGCAGGATTTTTAAAGACATGTAGATGTGGTACTTAGGGACATGGTTTAGAGGTGGACTTGACAGGGTCAGGTTAACAGTTGGACTTGATGATCTTAAAGGTCTTTTCCAACAAAAATGATTTTGTGTTTCTATGATTCTATAGCATCTTTGAGGGACACTCCCTGGTCTGCACCTCTATAGCACCATAAGATGCTGGAAGACACCGTAGAGAAGAAAACAGAAAATATTTTACAACAGGACTGAAATGTTACTGTGTGGCTACCATGGGAGTCTGGGGGCAGGATTTGGCTCAAAGTGCATTTCTGGCAGGAACTTACCCTGCACAAAAGGTCAAATCTGCAGAAAGAACAGGCTTCCCAGGGAAATGATTGAGTCACCACTCCTCCAGAAATTTAAAAGATATATAGATGTGGTGACAGGGCCACCAAAGGCATACTTGGTGTCTCTCCTCCCCTGAGTACCTGGGACCTCTTCTGCTGTTTCCCATCAGCAAAGGGAGCCCACTGGGAGGCAGGCACTGGCCATCCTTATGGTAGAAACTCTGACTCCACCCACACCATTCAACACATACTGTTTCATATGACGTATGCTTTTGTGTTTGGGTTTTTTTTTTTTTCAGGCTAAAAATAATTTATATTAATTTTAATTTGTGCCTTGTAATCACTAGTAGCTTTAAATATTAGTAAACAGGCACCACTTGCTTTTTCTATCTGAATCTCAAAAATGTTGTGATAAGAAGGTGTAATTCAATCAAATGCCCAAGAACCCAAACCCATCATTTGTGTCACTAATGTAAGATGTGAGGGAGACTTGCATCATATTTTAATTTTGAGGGGAAAAATGGGGAAAAGCCTTTCTAGAAAGAATGATTGAATATTTCACAAGAGTCTTTTCTGTTTCTCATCATGGGATGTCTGCAGACAGATCAGTATTGTAATGAAGCAAGTGAAACTGCACTTCATGCCTTGACAAAATGACATAGAGCACATTTACAAAATGTTCATACCCATGACATGTCAGAAGGGTCAGTTGGCTCTGTAGCCTGTTGCTGTGATTTCTTCCAGTTCTGCTGATCAGGACTAGATGATGTGTTGCCAAAGTTTCATTTGCAGTTTATTTCTTTTCATTTATTCCACAGTTTGATCAGTGCTTGCTTGCTTGTAGTTGGGCACAATACCCATGCCATGCTGCTTCCATCTCCCTACAGGACTTTTCATGCAATGAGGCTACTACTACAAGGACTTGCCAAAAGCAAATGTCAGAGACAAAGTGCTTCTACCTAAAATTGCTGTGTTTCAGTGGGTGAGACTGGAATTTATTTTCTGTGAGTGCTTAAGCTCAGCACAACTCAATCAATGAAGAGGGGTGGCAGATCTGTCACCTGCAAATTGACTTTGTAATCTGAGGATTAATATGGATTTTTGTCCAATATTTTCCTGATTATACTTACGGTGAAGAATAAAGAAAAACATTGACTTGAACTGTGCCAACCCAGCTCCTTGGCATACCCAGCTGTCTCTTGCCAGGAGGACTTGCACATTGCCGAGGTGCTGATGAGCACCAAAGACTCTGAAGGGCCCAGTGCTCTGTGCTAACTTAACTAGTGGGCCATCTGATGGTGAGGCTCACGCAAGGGGACAGGAGACCAGCTCCTGCAGTTACTGAGTCCTCCCTGAAGAAGTGAAATTGCTACAAAGAAACAGAAATAAAGACCTTTGTTTTTCCAGTTTCAGCTAAAAGTCCTTGATCTAACAACATAAAAACCATGATCTGGGATAAGAAGAGTGAGAAGAACACTTTGTTTCAGTACCGTGGGGAAAGTCCCAGCCTGGCCACAGCAGTAGGAATGCAATGCAAGTCTGCTTGACTTGCAATTACTTTTTGCAGGTCAAACTAAATTTTTTTTCCAAATTATTTTCTTGTACCTCATTTTCTTTCCTTAAGAATTCATGGTTTTGTCCTAGAGAGAATTGTGTGCATAATCTTTCCCCCTTTATTATCAGTTTATAGCAGAGCCTGTCTGATAAATTCAGACTTGATTCAACTCAATTCAACTTCATGTTTTAAAATCTTTTGTATTTTTTTGTGCAGCCCTCATGACTGCTGTCTTTTAAATCCATTCTTGGTTTCATGCTATAGACATAAAAAATTTGCTCATGATTTAATTCATAGTCTCTTTCCTAGCTCTCCTCACTTATTAAAAGCACAGCCGTTCACCAGAAATTTGTCTTTTGTGGAGCTTTTTGGTCACAGCAGCTTCCTTTCTCTCCGAGGGAAGGGTCTCAATGAAGAGCTGTGATTTGAGAATTAATATGATGGCTCTTTGCAGAAAGCATTCCAGAAAGGTCTTTTGATTTCCTGCTTCCATATGAGGGCTTTTAAGGGATTTTTCTGGAGGGAAAGCATCGGTTTTGTTTGGTTTTTTTTTTTTTTTTTTTTTTTTTTAAAAGATTGACAATATACTTGACAGTGCTGTCCTGATTATAGAAAAAAGTTATTCCTGACCTTTTGTCACATGTTTTTACTGTTTCCTGTTTCTTGGGTGGTAATTGTTCCTCATAACCTTTTCTTGCATTGTAACAAGGAAGAAACAGCATCCAGGCACTTTCTTCTGAAACTCTTTATATGACTTTTTTTTTTTTTTACCCATTTGTTGACCCAACCTCAGCTTTTCTGTAACTGTTCTACAAACACAAAGGAGTTTGCAGAGGTGCAATATATTTTTCCATAACTAGCATCCTTCCCCAGCCTTTCCCAAAGTTACCATTGATGTTACAGATGGATGAAAGCACCAGACATTGCACTCATAGCTTTATTATCCACTGTGCAAAACTGCTGTTGATAGTGTTAATGCAAAGCTAGTAGGCAAAGAGAAGCAACCAAAACCATGAACAAGTTCTAGGGATAAGTGCATGAGAGGAGGAAAATTAGAAAGTCAAAAGTATGAAATACCATTTAGAACAATAACTCTGTGAAATAAGAAGTAGAAAGACGGCCCTTACAGTTGCATGATATTAACTACCAAAAGCTAGCAACCCGTAATATTTGCCTTCATGTTGGCAATGAAAATAGATATTTATTTTTCTTTGGTTAGTGGTAGTTTCTATTTTGATTTTCCTGATAGGCGTATCTACGGGGGAGTTTTTCCTAGTACTTCCAGGCTGCTGCAGTTATACTTTTCTATCAGAATTAGTCTTCTCACAACAGGGACTTTTTAGTGTTTACATTCAGCAGACATAAACTAAACTGGACAAAAAAAGTACTCACAGTGGGGTCTGAGGAAGTGTCAGGGAAGTGACAGTGATAGCAGTGCAGGTTACACTTTGTGCTCCTGCCCTTGGATTCAGATCCACAGCCAAGTTGTGGATCTGAAATGTCTATTTTGCAGATATTGGAAGGGAAAGGGGCTCAGCTCCAGGAGTCACACTGCTGCAGTGAGATTCTTCATATATGGGACTGGGCTCTTAAGAATGGTTTGCTGAAGAACAGAAGCACCCATGAGGCCTCCTGTAGCCAGTGCCAAGGTTTGACTTTTGAACTTCCTAATAATGGACATCCCAGTGGCATGTATACTTTAAAGGGATGATTTTAGAGGAAAGTCCACCAAATAATGTCCAGCATTTAATGGAAAATGTACTAAATATCACCATTGTAATGATAAATTATAGAGAATCCTAGGACTTCCCAAAAAATCCAGGGTAAATAAAATCTTATTAGCACGTATTAAGAATGTTTGCTGCTGGGTAATTAAACCTGTTTTGATGAAAATTAAAAAAAACAAACCCACAACTACTCACAAATGGCAGCTGGGGCAGAATCAAAACTTGATGTTGTTAAACTCTGTGTTTCCTCAGGCAATTTTACAGACAACTGTATCAGGGAAAACTGTAATACACCACAGTGCTTGCATTAACCTGACATCCTCATAGCTGATGAACACACGCAATGAATGTCAATAACCAGAATTAAGGTTACCTTGGCTGACAAATGGAAATTGTATTTAAACATATGGAAAATGGCATAGGACCATAAAACCCCAGCCTTGTCGGTTTGTAAGAGAGCGTAAAGCATATGCACAAGAGACCTTGGGCTTGACCGGCTCCCACATTCTGTCAGTGAAGGTTTTGGCAGAAAGTGCTAAGAGAAACTAACCCTGGGCTGCCTAGCTCACATTAGCATGGCTAGCAGGGGAGTACAATTCATCTTACAACTGGAACTTGTTGCATCATGGTATTAGTTTCAAGGGCTTCCAAGCTTAGTTGAGTTTCTATCTTCATTAGTATGATGTAGGGCAGAGACCACTGACATGGAGCCTATTTTGAGATGACATTTTAGTGGTGATACAGAGGGCAAAGGTGTCTGACATGGGGGAAAGATGCCATCAGGCAGCTGGGGCAGCAGTGCGGCCATCTCACGTGGATAAGGGCCCTCCTGCCTTGCAATGGGGCAAACTCCACTTCTGTCCTGGGAGACAGCAGAGAAATTGAACTCCTTGCTGACTTTAGCCTCCACTTTGCTGTTGCCCTCACCAGAGTCTGTGAAGTAGAGTGGAGCTGGATGTCCTCTTTCTTCTCCTCAGGGTATGGATGTTTTCACATTCACAACCTGCCAGCATCACGGAGTGCTCTCACTGTCAGGAGATCCTGCTGCATTCAGATGAGGATCCCCATCTCTGGTCTCCCCTCTTCCTGGAAATCAGCAGTGCTTCCAGCTGTTTTGAGGTGCAGAGGGTCATGGCTCTATTTGGAGGCAGCAGGAACTGGAGGTGTTTCATCTCACAGGTTGGAGGAGGTGCTGAGCTGCAAGAGCAGAGTCAGAGCTGGCATGGGTACCGTCCCAGGCTGGCACAGTGCTCGGAGGGCAGTCTGTGTGCTTGTGTCTTCAGTCCTAGCTCTCAAAGGGAAGGACACAAATGCACAGACTGTTCTGAGTGTTTCCAGCATTTAAGAGTTGATTGATTATCCTTCACTGGTGAATGAGAAAGCAGCCAGTCAAGGTGTTATGCTAAAATATATTTGGACTCCTCCTTGTATCCCATGAGTGCTTACAAACGATGCCACCCTGCTATTGCCTCAGATTTTTTTTTTCCTGTTAAATGAAATTTGAGTGGTAATTGGTAGCAGTCACAATTTTCTTAGTGTTACTGCATGTGTGAGACATACTTGAAAGGAGACGCAAGACCTGAATAGTTTTCAGATAGAAGCACCAAGACCTTTTGGCTTTATTGTTTCCTTTGCCATTTAATTAATAGTTCACCATATTTCCAAGAAGGCAGCAAGCCCGTGGCTGGTTGTTCACATGTTTACCTTCAACTCGTTAACCCTGTTAAGAATACCTGACAAAACCCACCATGTAAAATAGCACAGCAAAACTTATACTTGCTGAAAATACTGTAGACAGGGCTCTGCTCCCAGGTAGTGGGAATAATCTAAGCTTACACGAGTGAGCCAAATTTGGCCACAACATTCACAGGGAAAAGCACAGAATTTGAAACTGTACCAAACATTATACAAATCAGACATAGGTACTGTGCATCTGCAATGCTAAATATTCGGTTGTTAAGACTTTTTACTCATTATGCAGTTGTAAGAAAACAAGAATTAAACCACTAAGGCTATTCCAGGCTGAGGAAAGTACATGTCCCTGATGCCTCTATCCCACAAGTACCTTCATGGTAAGCAAAAGCCACATGTAATAGTTAAAATAATCAAAATGATTATTTTAACATTTAGTGATTATTCAAAATGTTCTAGGGGAAGGAAGGAAGGAAGGAAGGAAGGAAGGAAGGAAGGAAGGAAGGAAGGAAGGAAGGAAGGAAGGAAGGAA
>JANIJG010017561.1:0-24500 GCA_024611175.1 Megaceryle torquata | reverse complement strand
AAGGAAGGAAGGAAGGAAGGAAGGAAGGAAGGAAGGAAGGAAGGAAGGAAGGAAGGAAGGAAGGAAGGAAGGAAAACATTTTTACTCAGTGCTTTTTTTTAACATGTTTCTGAATTTAGCGTACTACAGTGATGATCACTCATCAGAAATAATGCTGGCCACCAGCAAGACCAAGACAGAGAAAAAGATGACATTGTTATGTAATGGGAACTATGCTTTGTTATTGTTCTCCTGAAACAGCTGCCAGTATAATCCCTCTGAATGGACTTTTCAACAGCTGGAATAAATAGCATTGTCAGAAAGTGTGGTGCTATGGCTCTGTCCTGAATGGAGACAAGTGTAGGACAGGGAAAATGGGATGGGAGAAATAGGAAATCACTGGGACAGGGCACCATACCGGTTCTATTCTTAATTTTATTGCTAGGCATCAATCCTGGTCACTGCCAAGGGATCGTACACAGAATGCAAGGGTCCTTTGGTCTGCAGCAGATCAACTCCCACGCTCTGTGTATCTCCCTCAGCTACTGTGATATTTAGAGGCTATAATTTAGAGGTTATAGTTTAGAGGACATTCAGAAGTCTATGAATACACAGGCTTCTATTCTCAGCTGGTGCATGTCAGCCTGCCGAAGTTCTTGGTGTCATCTCTTGACAGGTGGAGTCCCTACTCTGTCCCATAGAAACCTGTCCTTCTTCCTTGAGGGCAGCGTGCACTTTGCCACACATGGTGCCTTGCTAGGATTGTTCACACTCTCCAGTCTTTCTTCATATATTTCTGCATTTTAAGGCCAATAGTATCCACTAAAACAGAAATCCAGAAAAGTTAGAACCAGGCACAAAAAATACTTTGACGGCAAGGATAGGTCTCATTCCTTCGAGTAAAGGTAGATGGCACAGGAAACCTTTCAGAGTTGCCAGTAGTTTCTGCCAGTGATGTATATTGATTGCAAAAATGTATCCATCCACATAACCCCTCAAACAAAGCATCTCACCTTTGAAAGTGAAAATGGCCATTAAATTTGTTGGCTGCACTTCAGCTGGCTCCCAAAGTAAAGCAGACGTATGCATTACTTTCTCTAACCCTATTTGCCTGTTTTTACACAGCTGTTAATCCAGTGCTGTGCAGGGCCTGGTGTTTTGTATGTGGTAGGGTTTGCTAGTGGCAGGGTGGGCTTCAGAGGTATCTTGGTCCAGTTTGTCCAGTTTGATTGTAAAAACCATGGCTGATTCAGGGGCCGGCTGAGAAATGGCTGCTAACAGGGTCTGCTTCTTGCCTGCTCCTGCAGTTCTGGGTTCTGTCTCTCAGCTTCCAGTAGTTGTGTCAGCTTTACAGGGTTTACTGGGAGGGCTATAGAGATGCAGCTGCAAATGCTTCTTACTTGTCTCAAGGGCCAATAGGATTGCTGCTGAAGATGTCCCTCACTGCCACCACAGTTTAGGCTTCTCATGTTTTGAAAAGGATTATCAGAAATACTACAGTATCCTTGCTAAGCACTTAACTTTGCTAATTCCTTGAAAGTATCCTATTGTTCCCATTCAACGCTGCTTCCTCTGCACTCTCTCGTCCCAATCTAGTTACTGTATATATGAGATTTAAAGATAACAGCAGGTCTTCATCAGATGCCTCTGTGTTTCTTTTCCTAAACTTTGCAGCACTTTGTTTTTAAGAACAGTGCTTTTCTATGCAAGGCTATAAGCTATGGGCCAGATCTGAAGCTGCCATCAGTGGCCCTGATCATCTCCCAGCAGTGAGGACCCAGCCCTCTGCATTTACTAGGTGCCTGCAACAAAAAGTTGGGTGCTGTGAATGCGTGCAGAGTTTCCCTGAAGTGGGGTCCTATTTTCCATGAGCTACAGAGGCCATGATGGCTATTTCCAACAGTGGTCACTGACACCTGACTATTTTGGCAATTGTATTAAAACTGTATTCACAGAAAAGTGATAAATGGGTATTGGTCTTTCCTACAAACCTCCACTGTCCAAGTACAGTGATTTTAAAAGGTGATTTAGCAACAAACTATTAGATTTCTAAAACTCCTAAGCAAGTACAATAAAGGCTTTACCACAAGCTGCCAAACATATAATACTTTTGTATGGATTATAATTAGCTATTGTTTGTCTGGCGCTTTGGAAATATACCACGCAAAACATGCTTATAAAGCATTCATTTTCTAGTGGGACTTGGAGAACCCTGCTCTGAAGGTGGTGGAGCCACTGTCTGTGGGGATTTCTGCCCGTTCCTGCCCAGCACTGCTGGTGCTGGCTGCTTCGAGGTGCTGGTTGTGGGAAAGTGTCAAAGCCATCTATGGCTCCATTGATCTAGAAGAGTGCTTTAGACTCTCCCACTTTCCCATTGATTAAGTGTGATGATCTCCCTTCTGCCTTGGCCATGTCAGTGTCTCTCCGGTATATAAAAGCCTTAAATTTTAGTGCCATCACCTGTAGATTTTAAAGAGCTCTTAGACCATGTCTTTAAGTATGAAAAAGGAGATCTCTAATAATAATAGCATGCTATCTGTGGCTAAAGTGAGCAGTGGCAGCATGGTGGGTATTTCTTTTTAAATGCATTGAAGCAGAATATTGACTTGGTGAGTATATGAAGACCTTGAAAGTCTTCCGATGGAACAGCTCTGGGTTGTCCAGACACTTTTTAGGAAACAGCCATAGAGGAAAAAATTCGCATGTTTCTGATGTTTGAAGAGAATGTAATGTTTATGGATCTGATGGCTGATGGAAGCAGTCACAGAATTCATCCCAGTTCACCCTCCTTGGCTATGTCTGTACCAGCAGGCAGTGCAGCTTGGTAAGAGCAGGTAAGCCAAGTGATTCAGCTGGTGTCAAACCCTTGTGTTCACCCTATGCGTGTTTGGAGGGTTTTATTTGGTGTAGTGCCGTGGAGTGAGTACCCACAGCACCGGAGAATATAAAGTGTGTTCATCAAGAGCACCACACACGGAGCAAACCCACTCTGGTCACATGCTGGTGTGAGAGCTCTGAAACACAGCAGGGAAACCCATGGAGAAACTGCCCCCCTGGATGTGAATGGAGTGGCTGATACAGGCTCATACTTCTACTGCCAAATCAGTGGTACAGGTGCCCTGCCATCTGTGATGTTTGTACATCCCTCTGGCTCAGTTCCCCCCAGGGTCAGGAGGAGAGCCTTTGTCCTGGGATGCCAATTCAATGGCACAAAGTCTATGTATGGCTCGGTGTATCTGTGCCATGTCTCCTGGAAACATAAATGTCTAAACCCTTGTTAATAAAGAAAAGTGGAATTTAACATCACAGCACCAGGGCCTATCAGTAGGGGGATTGTTACCAGAAATATTGAAGCAAATGTGGTTGGCAAAGGAGAGAGTAGGTAATTAATTTGAAAGTGTTGTGAATACTCGTCAGTCTTAAAAGTGTCTTTCACATGATTAACATACAGTATATTGAATTAATTAATATTCCTGCTAATGTCTCGATCTTTTGTAACTTCAGATTTCCTCAAATTCACTATTGTTTGGCAACTGTAAGCATTACATCAGAAATTAACGGTGTGATTATATTATTTGATTAAAAGTCTGCCAAACAGACACTTTTTAAGAACTGTTTAAGGATAGCATAATAATAATAATAATAATTGTGATTATGTGCTGGTGAAAATGGAGACGAAGTGAAATCCTTTTGCTCAGAGGTTCACAGTACAATGTGGGAACAATTACCTTTAGACTTTTCATTTCTCAGCAGAGTACACATTTAAAAAATTTAAGCCAGTGGCCTTGTAGATCCTTAGGCATCACTTATAAACATTAAGCCCCTTTTGTAACACATTGCTGGTGAGGGCAGCATGCCTCAGTCCTGTCCGAGCCTCTTGGGAATTGATGGCAGTTGTCTCCTAATGAAAAAGGCACTGAAACTCAGCACCAATGTCATGGTGGAGTCCCCACTGAGAGAATGACACCAACGGAGAGAAAAGTTCCTCTTTTGGTAAGGTGCATGAATATAAAGAGACTTATAATTGGATTTCCTTAAAGACTTGGAGAACTAACACTCTTACAACTCTTCACAGTGAAAGGAAGTTCTTTTAAATTCTGTTAGTTCTCCAGCCTACATTTTTTAGAAAAGTAAGATGTACAGCTTCTGAAGGAAACCAGGAACAATGAGGTGAGCAGTATTTGCATTCACAAGTTATTCTGTGGTGGCACGTTGTCATCTTTTGTTGAAGTATCACAACTTTCAGAAAGACTCCTTTGAAGCTAAAGAATTATATTTCATCTTGTTTTCTAAAAAGTTACACTGAATACACACTTTGAAATGACAATGTGAGATCTGACTGCCCTTTAGCATTGGTCTGTCACCTAAGGTGCCCGTGTTCAAATCAAGGTCATAGTGTTTTCTCTTCTCTGTGGATCATAGTATACATCAGTCTGTATCCACACCACTGGCATCCCAACATTTGGTATGAAAGACTATGACACTCCATTTGGAAGACGAACATGAGTGAACTAATAGGGGCATTAGATTTAAATACCAATCTCTTCATTGAATGGTTCCTCAAGATCAAAGTTAAAATCGATGCAGGGCTATGTGCCATACAGAATTAATACTCTACAAGATTTAAAAGGAGATGTTTTAAATGTCTGAGGAATGTAGTGCTGAAAGACTTGTGGGCTCACTCATCAGTAGGAGGGCACAGTCCCAAACTTTAAGACAAAGCAACCATGGTAGAATTATGAACAAAGAGACTCCTCCAGTCTAGAAACAGTTTCTTGCCTTAGGCAAATTGAGAACAAATAGTAATAGAGTACAGCCAGGCTTAAAATGGATATTAAGAGTCTATTTGCACTAGGAGAGCACCCCAGCCACAAATGGGCATTCATGCCATGGGGCAGACTGGGGATAGTCTGAATTAAAGAAATGCACGTGAAATTAACATCGGGCTTTCCAAATCACCTGTTCCTCTCTACTGTCTGAAGGTTTTCACCCTGGTCTGCACTGGTAACTAATGTGGGTACAACTGAAAAATATTTGAACCTTTTGGTGAAGAAGCCCAGTGAGCTGCTTTGCATATCCTACATTTTAATGTTCTCATTGACTGTCTTACTGCAGTCTTACCTTCTTAACACTGTGCTTTTATTCAGTTACCAGTCTGCAGAGGTCTGAAATCCAGCCCAAAGCCTGCTGCTGACTTCTTCTCTAAGACCCAGGCAGAAAGCTCATCTCCTGTGCTGCCTTATCCCCATTAGCTAAAAGGAGAACAGTAAATTTTGGGAAACTCATGAGAATTGTTTTATTAATCTGGGAAAAAAATGCTTTGTATCATTTGAAAGTGAGGTATATAGGAAACTTGGTTTTCTTCTGTATTACTTTTGGGCCAAATTCTGAACACCCTACACAGGAAAAAACCCCAGCCTGGGGTACTTCTGAGAATAAATAGTGACTGAGCCAGCATTTGTTGCAGTGACTTTGATGGCTCTCTGGTTATGATGCCCAGTGAGCGCACTGCTTTCCAAGAACATGGCCAATATCTGGCAGAAATGTGTTGTTTCAGGACTGACTTGCTCTTAAAAGAGGCATCAATTTTGCTCTAAGTGCTATTCCATTAAGAAGAGCAGCAACTGATGCTATGACTTTATGCTAATCTGGAGTCTGGAAACTGAAAACATAGACTGCTCAGCAATTAGGAAACTTCATATCGATTAAGAGACCTGAATTTGGTGCCTTGCCAGCTCTCCAGATTTCATATATGACCCTGAATAATCACAAGGCCAAATCTGTAAATGGGTACATTAACCCCAGTTGAAGTTCCTCTCAATATGCCATGGCCCATCTAAGCAATGGCTTCTGGTCTATGCAAGGCATCTGTGTTTAACAGAAAGTTCCATCCCACCTGTTTTTAAAGGAAAGGAAAAAGAATCCAGCTTTTGCAAGTGCTGATCATTTTTGCTCAACTACTGAGGGAGCCTGACCCATTGGCCAAAGACACATTCCTCAGCCCCCATCAAGGGATGTCTTTGCTTTTATGCTACTAGATTTCTCTACTCCTCCCTTGCACATGGGCATTGCATCCGCATTGCAGACTTTTGTCATTGGCAGGACTGCTGGGGTGCCAAGCATTTCATTACCCAAATCCCAAGGGGATATGGCCCTTCTTTCCCATCTGGGAAGCCTCCATTCCTCTGTGTGTCAGCTCCTTATTTGTACAGTGGAATTAACAGCACTACCCCATCCCATAGGGATTTTACAAACAGAAATCTATGAATATAGTCTCTGGAATTAGCAGAAAGACTGTGATGATTGGGACCATATAAATACCTAGATAGATCTCTTAGGGAAACAGCTGGTAAAGGTATTGGTAGGGATTTAATTCCCCTCTGAGCAATTAAAATGAGAAAAGGCCATAGTTCTAACGTACAGAGTAAGTGAGAGTAAAACTGAACTATGTTGGATTTTACTCCGCTTAAATGAGAAAATCTGCAGATATGTAATTAGGTACTAGAATTCTCTGATACAGTTGCTTTTACTACCCAATGGTTTACAAAATAGGAGTCAACTCTTAGACCTATTGCAAATGGTCTAAATAAACCCTATGTCAACTAATATGAATGAAAAAGATTGTACCCAAACAATCATGAGCCTGGAACAGTGAGACTATTAGTGCTGTCATTTATGGAGAAATTGGTGCTGAAATATCTGCAGCAGAACCTGCTCAAGAATTAAGGAGGAATTACATAGCCCACTAGTGTTTCTGTCTTTAAAGGTCAGCTGTGGAAAGAGACTGTTGAGAGAAACTGGCTAGAAATCTTATTGCAGTGGATATTAGAAACTAAGATAATTTTAAAATCATCAGAACAGTAAGTGCAAATACTATGACTTGTGATCACAGCCTGTGTTACTCCATTTCCACTTTACTAAGCTCTTCTATATGATATTGTGAGTCTGAGTCAGGCGTCCAGATGTGCTTGCGGTGCTGAAATACTCCGAAATCTTGTGGCACCTATTTTCCCACCATGGGCAGCTTGAGCACCTGGGGCCTAAACTCATGGTGCACATTTTCTCTTGGTAGCAACATCTCAGGTGAGCAGGGCAGCCTTGCTGATTGCTACCTGTGATCTGTGCCAGGGCCCAGCCCATGCTGCCTCTGTGGCAGTTAATGCTGGGGAGCACTGGTGGCACCAGCTGTGGGGGATCTCTGTGTGTTTTGCTTATTTGGGCTTCAAAAAGTGTATCTCTTAATGCACCCCTGTTTTTTATTCTTATGTTTCCATACACTTTCATTATGAAACCTATTAGCTTGCATTTAATAGGATTGAATTGTTTGTTTTGCATAATCAATCTTTGCTATAATATCATCATTGTGCTGGTATTGAACGAATCTTCATTCCATCACTGCTTATTTTCTTGACCTATGGAGAATTACAGTGTGTGGGTAGTGCTTCCTAAACCCTACCTGCAAGGAGTTTAGCTTGCTACTTGCGTCAGTCCGAAGCTTAGTGAGAGGGTAGGAGGACAGAATCTAGAAAGCAAAAAGGAGTAGAGACAGCCTTTTTCAGGCACTGTGAAAAACATGACAGTGCCATACAGCATTATGGGGGCTGAGTCCAGACAGTACATAGGGTTGACTAATTACATATCTGGATGATGCTTGACACTGTACAGACGTACTGTACCTTTCTCTAAGCCCTCAGAGCCAATGGCCCTTACATCATGCCAAGCCTTTCATGGTTTTTCAGTTACAGGTACTTCCAGCTCCTCTACAGATCTACAGCTCTTTTCACCCCAACTGCATACCTCTGGACAAAAACTATTTGTCACTCAATTTCCTGATAGAAATTATTTTACTGGCCTGTTATTGATTGTATTACTCCTCTTTGCATACCTATACTGGTTTAATCTTTTCTATCACATCAAACATAATCTACTCAGCTTGGCATTTAAAATTTTTTCTTACCTATTCCCTTCTATGCATTAGGCATATGTATTATTCCCTCCTGTAAACTAAGTTCCCACATCTGCTTTGACTATAAGCCTTTATTGCTTAATTGCTGTGCTTCTAACAAGGGTCTTCGTCATTTTCTTGAGCTGCCTCTACTGCCAGCAGGTTTTGTGTAGACACTGCAAATTTAACCATTGCCTCCTTTCCAAACCATCAGGATCCCTACACAGATCTGGACAATGGTGAAAGTGCTGCTGAGGCTGAGAACATGGCCAGCCATGCTGGCCAGCACTGTCTCCTTGCCTGTATTCATGAACCCACTACCCTTTCTTTCTTACTTAAACAACCTGCTGCCTCTTGTTGTCTTGCTTAGAAAACTTACTGTCTGGACCACATTGGAAACAAGCCTGCTACACTCAGGCTGGGGTGCTGGTTGGTACTGTGAGGCAGTATGATGCAATATATATATTTGTTATTCAGTGTGTGCATATTGTCTGATGCCTTTTATTCGAAGTGGTAGGTAGTTTTACAGAAGAAGTAAATGATCTGGGGGGAATAAGAGGTTGATGGAGGGCTCTGTATTCACCCACCTTGCCTCCAGGATGTCCCTGCTCTCAGCAGGGCAGGGATTGGACTAGATGACCTCTAGAGGTCCCTTCCAATGCAGACATTTCTATGTTTCTATGTTAGGATGAAGGTTGGACATGATGATCCTAGAGGTCCTTTCCAACCCTAGTGATTCTATGATTCTATGATTTATCATACATAAACAGGTGATGTATAATGTGTCTGCTCTCTGGGTTTTTCTACTTTTCATGGGCTAGGTGGGGAGCCCAAAGGGACCACCTTAAACTGAGAAAACAAGGTGTAGTTCCTGCAACAGAGCCAGAAGCATCCTAACTGCATCCCCCATTTTCCCTACAGAGTCAGCCCAGTGATGACCAGGCAAGTTTTGGACCCTTCCATGTTTCTGAAGCACCAAAGCTGCCTCTGGGGTAGAGGGGATAAGTGAGAAGGTCTGAGGGGGTTTTGATTATAGAAAGCAGCTGAGATGGCTTCTGGAAGTGAAACAAATGTCAGGATTTTTCACCCCTCTTCCAAGGCCCATTCATTTCTTCTTTTTTTTCAGAGTTAATATGTTTATGTTGAATGAGTTTTGTCCAAATTTCTATTACAAAGTGTCCTTGAGTCCTGCTTAAATATCATATTTTCAATTCATTCATGTTTTTAAAATGAAGTACAGTATTTACAAGAATATCTGTGTTTTACATCTCAAACCCACAGACTGAGGTTAGTGTCAGGAATCATTTGACAAACCCAACCAGTTAGATCCAACAGTATTATGGAGACATTATACATATGCTTTAATTTGCACCTCTGATCATTCATTCTGTAAAAAAATAGCATAATAAAAGCCCCATCAATCTTAATTGGTAGTTTCTTCTTATCATTGTTTTCCTCATTTGTGACTTGGTAACAAAAATTAAGATTGCATTGGAAATTCACCTAAAATATGAGTCTCATCTAGTTTCTATATGAGTTGCCTCCAGAAAGGCTGTTAATAAAGTGAACAGAACATGACTTGGAAAGAGGGGAGGATTGCTACATGTTTCAGGTGTCTTCAGAGAGCCTGGGCCTTCAAATCAAGGCTCAGTGCACAGGTATGACTGTGTCCTCAGTTTCCAATCACTAGTGGTTTTCTACATAGTGCAATAAAATTTTGTCAGTACGTATCAAGTCACCCTTATGTTCAAGAATCAAGACTACCAGGTCATAAACTGTCATATATATTACTTCTTGAAACTGAGATTACAATTACACTTTTTAATAATCACACTATTCTTTGAAATACCTTTTTGTTAACCTTAATATCCAATGGCAGTTTAGACTGTCTTAATCTGATTTGTGTAATCAAAGAGTGAAGTCCAACCTCACTGGCTTTTGGGTGCTGGATGTTACCCTGGATATTAGTATTCAAAGTGTCCTCTAAGAACTACTACTCCTGTGCCTACTGCACTGTGAAGTTCCATGTCTCTCAGACCTCCTGTGAGACATAGTTCCTGACACTACCTTCATGGACAGTCTTTGAGAAGCCAACCCGTCCTTTAAATTAAAATAAATAAATAAATAAAAATAATAAAAAAGGTTTTTTTAAAAAAGAGGAAAATATGTTGGCTTTTGTTTTGTGGAAATTAAAAATATTGGGATGAGTATAGCTGGAAAATCATGTCAGAGAGAATAATCAGCCTGTACCATAATTATAGTCCTGGCACAGCTGGCTGCATGTTGCATGAGGATCTGAAACAACACTATGATGTCAGATGAGGGAAATAGGTTTAGTAACTTCAGCTCTTCCGTTGTTGAAAATGCTGCCTGAGTGCATTTTATCTTTTTACTTTCAAAACCTCTTCCCTCAGGTAGGGTGCACAGTTCCTTCCGTTATCAAACAGGACATTCCCATAAATCCACTGTATTGAAAAATAGAACAGGTGGACTTGGTCACTTATTTCAACAGTGTCTTTCAATGCACAAGCTAGTAACACAAATACCATCTGACATTCCACACAGATAGGTTGATCAAGGGTAACACAAGTTTTCTTGACTCCAAATACAGGCAAAACATGTTTCCAGTAAGCACCCTGTTCTGCCAGTAACCATTTCCTGAGAGATTTTGCTGCATATGAAGTGTGATTCTATAAGAGAATGATGTAGAATCAGGTCTCAGGAGGAGGGCACGCAGTTAAGATCAACCCATTTATCTCATCCTTTGATATCCTGCTGTTTCTGTGCACGTAATGACTATTTTTGTGGGAGGAGGTCACTCCTTGAGGTGCAGCAGAGGCCAGGAGCTGGGGGCAGTCAGGACTGTGGACAAGCCCTGTTTTTAGAGGGGGAGAACTTTCATGTGGGCTGAAGAGACTGAGGGACCTCCTGTGCCTGGAGAAAGGCTGGATACAGCCCTGACAAGAGGAGGAGACATGCTCTGGACAGTCAGCGACCTTGGTGCTTGAAACCGCAGTGGTTCATTAATGGGCAATTGCTCTGGCAGGGTTCCTGCTATGGCAATCCTGTAAGGTTGAACATGCCTCATGCCCGAACAACAAGCAGAGAATAGTTGCAGCACAGCACTCTCTTCAAAGCCTTCTGGAGAACCCTTCACTCATGTCCTATTTCCTCCAGCCCCGCAATGAAGTGGCAGAAACCAAAATCTGATTTAAATCTTGTGTTCACTTGCCTTAATAGACCAGGGTTCTATCTGAGCTTGCACGCCACGCTGCTTATCACATTTGACAGTCCAGACTTGCACCTCCAGGACAAGAATGGTCACATCCTGCAGCCACTCTCATTATTTCACTCCAGTTAATAATGTCTGTTTCTGTATGAGAGGCTTTTTTTGCATGGAAGAGTTAGGAAACACTTTGAGCAACATGATTTTCCCAGATATCATATTATTTTCTCATCGATGTACTAGTCAGATTTGCCTGTGATATAACAGGAGCATTAACAGAGATTACAGCTGAACAATCCCCTTTTATGAGAACAGACCCTTTATCACTGTCTCCTACCCCCTTCTGTGATATTCTGTGGTTTGGACAGAAACTCAGTTTCTGAAATCTTAAGGAACTGTATTAAATACCTCTGTTGTGATTTCTTTTCATTGTTCATTCAGCTTCCCCTTTCTTATTCTGAAAAGAGAAGCCTTGATTCTGATACAGGATCTACATAACATGAACAGCAAAAGAGAGCAGCAAAGCATCTGGGAGAGCCTTTCACAGGTTTTCCTTCATATTCTTCCCTCCTCCTCCTTCTCCTGCTTGAGATTCCTCAGATGTTCTTCCATTCTCCATCAAATAAACAACCCTCATGAAACTTAAAAACTGCTCTGAAAGTAAGGGCCTTTGGGCTAAATTAAAGTGTTAAATATGCTACCACATTCTTAACTTCACTCAACGTTGATTGTATAGATCCAAAGATAAAATTTCTTTCTCAACCTATACATATTTGAGACAGCACCAAAATGCAATCTAAATGGGGATCAGAAGGTTGAAGTTTTCATGTTACAAGCACTTTTTGGGAGCATTAGCTGAGAAATTTGCTATCATGATTTACATATTGTATTAAAAAAGATGTTATTGTATTAAAAAAGGTTTTATTGTATTAAAAAAAGATGTTGCCACACATGTAGTATGCCTGGAAACATGATAGAAAAAAACATCAGGCAGGTGCCATCTACAATTATTTCAGTAATTTTAAAACTTTGGAAATGTGCAGGTATTTATATTTCTAACCTCTGCTATTTTATCTTGTAAATAGGTCTGTTTAAAGTAAAAGACAGGACTGAAAGTGTCTTAAAGAAGGAAAAAAATCCCACTCAACTTCCCTCACTCCCATTTCTCCCAATTTCCACTATATTTCAAATTCAAAACCTTCCTTTACTTCAAATCCCAAAGTTGGAGGCCTTAAATTTTCCACACTTTGATTCATTTTCTTCTGTTTTAAGAAGAAGAAAAAAAAATTCCATGTTCTTGGTGGAGAGGTACAGAGTGGATATTATCTAAACTTGCAGTGAATCACAGCTGACAGTGTTGCTATTTCTAGGCCAGAGAATCACTCTTTGAACAAAATGCAATCGCTGTGTCTTTTCAACCTGCGCTTCAGCAGAGTGAAACAGCAGGATTCCCGTACTGTATAATAACTGTCAGAAACAATTTCTGCTCTGTAAGTGAGGTGAAGCAAAATGTCAAAATATTTGAATACATTTCATTGAGGATATCTTCTTTTAAATTAGTGAAGGCTAGAGGAAGAGAATCCTATTCTCTTGCATAATAAATATGCATGGAACAGTGGGGCCAAGTGAATTCTAATAAAGCTGGGTCCTTGCTCGTTAATGTGTTAGAGAATCACAACAATAAAACACAATAATTATTAGTTAAAGAAATGCCAGCACTGGCCTTTTACCAACACTCCTGAACGTATAAATTGCAATAAATTTAGATTGTCTGAAGGTGCTGCGTTAATTACCATATTTTATAAAATGCTTTGGGTAGAGGGGAGCAACCACAGTGACTGAGAAGGATCCCAGGCCGAGAGTATATATCTCATTATTAGTTCAACTGCATTCCTTGGAAATCATTAGCCAACCTGTGTTATCTTTGCTTATACCCAAAGAACATTAAGGAAAGTTTACTAACAACATCTCGTGGCTTTATAGGGTTTTCCAGCCCTGCATGTCCCAAAACACCTTATGAAGAACATGCTTGAGATTTTGCCAATGCCTAGACTTGAGATGCTTTCAATAATACTACCTTGACTTTGCAAACAATTCTCTTGTGCTCCCACCTAGTGCTTGTAAACACAGGCTGGAGAAGGCTGCATGGGTTAACAAGTCTTGTACTCAGCGATGAGCAGCCATGCAGTGGATTTACGTCTAAGTGGATGGGTGAAGAGAGCACCTAATTCACATTTTCCAAGGGCTGCTAGTCACAAAACCCTTTCAGACAATTTAATACCAGATTCAAGAAAGCTGCAAAGTGTCACAAGAAGAGAGGAGTGACAGTGAAAGTTACAGCCTGTATCTGAAGTCTTGCAAGAGTGAGGGAATTACATGGAAGCATCTCAGCAGCTCGAAGACATGGATCACTTTTACATGTCATAGACAAGTCAGCTCCCTGTTTTTCTAGAGTTCCTGTCAACCTGATGTGGCGCACCAAACCTTTAGGACCATGGATGCATCCAGTGCAATGTGTCATCCATAGCTGCAGCCAGACAAAGATGATTCAGAGTTAAAGCAAAAAAATTGGTTTGTATGTTGATGAAAGCAAAAAATATCCCAGCCTCTGCAGGTCACCTGTGGAAACTGAAATATTGGATTAATGTTAAGTAAGAGAAAGACCAGTGAAATATATATTTGTTAAAGTATAATCCTAGCAAGAGGAATGTGAATACCCATAAAAAACCTCCCTCCAGTTTCCTGAGTGAGTGCTGTTGCTGACTGTACAGAAATGCTCCATCATTAAGGTGGTGAGCAGAAATAATAAGGGCAATATATAATGAGATGGGCACATGTACACACACAGACATACAAAGGTAGAAATTCTCTGTGTCAGTAAAAATAAGACTGGCCCAAAATTGATTTAGGATTCATTAGTTCAGAGATCATTATGTTATATTATAAGAGTACAGCCCAATTAATTACTTTACTGACATAAGCCTCTAAAGTGGTTTGGGTTTTTTTTTTTCAGTTGATTCTAAAATGTTCTCATCTGACAAAGCCCTTCTATACTAATTTCTTAAGTTACTGTTTTTGAAGAAGTACTGAGTATCTAATACCAATGGACTGCTATCTACGGATGTCTCCATAAATTCTCACTCTGCTTGGCATTTTCTCCTTTGCCTTTTTAGGACCACTGGAAAAATCTCTCAGGAGGTGATCAGACCCTGCTAATGAACAAGTTAATTCAAATTACCATACTGTTTTGCAGTGGAAACCAGAAATATTTTTGTTAAAAAGTATACATTCATGGAAAAAATGAAAAATAACTAGGTGGTGTGGTTTTCTTGCTGAAACTAGTATCAGTCAATAGCCTTGTTTTGAAGTGTTGATCAAATTGGTTGCATTCTCGACCTTTGATAGTGGAGTATAGCGTATTCCTGTGATGAACACACTCCACGTTACACCAGTTCTACCTAAAGCCATTACTGTTAATATGTTTGTTTGGGATTTTTTTTCCATCTATCCAATGCATTTCTTCAAAAAGGAAGAAAAGAAATAGACAAAAAGAGAATTGAAGGCGATTTTATTTTGAAGGCAAGCGATAGCAGATAAATATTGTTGTTTTCTTCCAGATAAGAACTTCCTCATTTGTGAGGATTCTGTTTGTTGATGTGATTGCTGAGCTGTATTATTTAAAATAATGCAGCTGGAGATTACAGGTTTCTTTGGTAATGCTGGGATAAAATTACAAATCATTTTAGCCGTGTTCAGAGGAAGATAATGGCAACCTTTAGTAATGTACAGCGGTCTGCCAAAATTGCTGGAAAGAAAGAGGAAATTTCATCTAATCCACATAATTTGAGTGTGGGGAATATCAGGCTCTCTGGAAAATGCTTGTTTTAGTTCTGGTGTGTGGCAGGTAGCTATCCAAGATAAAATATGTATCTCAATTCATCTAACTGTAGCAAATGCAGGACTGCTCTCAATTGCATGTTTGCAAATATTTTGAGTAAACTCAATAATCATCATCTTGATTTCTCATAATTTCTTTCTGTTCACCTCTCTGCCTAATCTTTCTCTTCTTGTCTTTTCTCACCCCAGGGATCAAGGGTTTATCACTAATATAGTTTAATACCTCCTTCATTGCCCATTTTTTATTCTCTTCATCCAATAAAAATTCTGGCTAATTAAAATCTCTTCTGTATATAACATTCCTTGCTATGGACTTCTTGGTAATTGTTCCTTTGCCTGCTTACACCGCATGCACTCCACAGCTGCGCACGCACCCTGCTTGAATGCAGGGTGAAAACATTTGTAAAAAACTGAATTCATAAAAATTTGTAATTAATTAATGTCTTCTTTTATTTGAAGATTACACAGATGTTAGTGGTTATCCTGTTACTTTTCTTCTTGGTCAATAACAATGAACAACTTCAAATAAGAAGCTTGGCTTTCAGTTGACTTTTTAACTAGTTTCGGACATGAATACACAAGGGTAACACTTCACTTTTGGAAGAACCAATATGGCATGTTTGAATGGCTTAAGTTCATTGAATAGTATATTTTAAGTGTATGGAAGAACATACTCCTTGGTAAGCATTAGGAAGCACAACATTTGCATTTCAGATGTCAGTATTTTTTGCTGTTATTGTGGCACCAGAGATTAGGCAGTGTTATCATAAGTCTTCCAAAAGCTTAAAATGTTTTCATTTTTCCTTATTTACAAATGGTGATGGGATTCTGTTTGACTTTTCCAGAAAATGCTCTACCAAGGAGGAAATCAACCATAAAATCTTTGGGAAAGGTAAATATTTTGACAGAGTCATAATCTTATGCTCTTACGAGAAAAAAGTATTACAGACCTGAATGTGTGAGTACAATACACAGTGGAATAAAGATGACTTTGAACAAATTTATAAAGGATGAGGTACTGTAGGAGTGTCGTTACCTTTCATATAGGTTCCTAGTATCTCATAAACCTCAAGTCCCTTTCAGAAGCCAAAACAAGAGTTGATGAATATAATTGACCCTATCACAATCTAAATTTCCTGGCTGATGTGATGTACAAGGTTTGGATCGAATCTATTGAAGCAGGATAGCAGGTTTGGATCAATGTTCTTTCATATTACTGTAACAGTTGACCATCAAAATTCCTGTAAATATTTTTTATGCAGTTGCCAGTAATTATCCGTGTAAGCCACAAACAAATAGCTTTAAAAGATTTTAAATCATGAAATCGTGTGCCTTCTTTATGTTTCTCACTCTTTGCAATCTTTTATCTTTTATTCTTTCCTATTACTGTTTGTTTCCTTCATCACTTCTCCTTCAATCTTTATCTAGACACATCTGGTTTTGAATGCCAGTCATTCCTCGAGTCTGTGGTATCCGTAGGGCCTTTCATTTAAGCGACAAATGGAGTGCAACACAAGGAAATGGGACTGTAGCTACTGGATCTATAAACTAATTGGAAAACATGTCATGTTGCTTCTTGGAAGAAGACTGGGATGAATAGCAATGAGTGGCAAATTAAGTCCGTGTTTTGGGGAAGACAATATTTTGCCTTCCTGGGACAGCAAAACCTTACGGTGGTTGTGCGGTAAGGGGCAGCTGAGCTTTCCTTCAAAACTATTTTGGGCTTCTTGTTCAGCACCTACATGTGTGGTCTGTGCAAGAGGACAGGTGCACAGGAAGGGCTGTGACTGTACTAGTCCAAGTCCATGGCAAGAACCTTCAGAGGACAGTAAACATATGCCAAAACTTGTGTCAGTTCCCCAGTAGGCCCTTTAGTTTTTAAACTTACTTCCTCATGGAAGTATCCCATGCCTCTGTTCATTGGCTTTGTAGGTCAGCAGAACTAATCACACTACACTACTTTCTCACTTCCTCAAGGAAACGGGATTTTCTCTTTTTCACTTGAGTCTTTCAATTAATCAGAATACTCTTGTGATTTGCAGTATGCCCAGAAAAACTGCTTTGGAGATAGTTAAATGTTTTGGTTAGCAATACTATTCTACAACCACTTGCTTCCTGTATTCCAGTATATGTAGTCACCTCAAGACTACCAGAAAAGGTAGAAAGCAATGACCACCTTTATAAAAAGTCCTAGGTTCAATATCTGTTTTACCATGGGAATGTCATATTTCTCAGGAGTCATATTTGTCATCTATGTCATGTATCCAGTGAGACAAATGTCACATTTCTAGGGACTTTGCTCTCTTACAGAAGACCTGGGCCTTATCCTGACTTGCCAGAAGCATGAGCAAACCCTTTCCAAAACTTCATATGTAAGACGAGCTCAAAGTTGAGCCAGGAACAAGGGTGATTCTTGTAATTTGTGTAAGTTATGACTCATTGAGATGCAAAAGACAGCAGAGGAGGCAAATTCCTCCTTCTAGATGGATGGTTTTCTCTGTCTAACACAAAGAACCCCAATCCAAAGATCTGTAAACTGCACAAAGACATAGTTCCCTAATTGTGATGCTTATTTAATACAGATATTCTGAAGAGCAGAAAAAGTAGGAAGAAGTGGTAACTAAACAGAACTATGAGGAATGGCAAAAGGAAAATAATCTATGAAATTGAGAATAAAAATGTCTACACAATCTGAGGCTGAATATACAGTGAAGCAGCACCTGAAGTAAAAAGAAAGTCTCAGGACCTTTCAGAAGAATTTTTTTACAAGCGTAATTCAGGAAAGAATGAATTAATTTAAGGCACTTCCTTAATCATAAGGTTCTGTCTTACAGGAGAAATGAGACCTACAAAAATAATTAGGGGCATGGAGTGAATTCATTTACAAGGGGAAAGATAACTAGTTATCTTTGGTGGGTGATGATTAAGAGTGGAAGAGGGATGCATAATAAGAATTTACAAATATTAGAGGCATAAATATACAAAAAGCAGATTATGAATATGCAGTGAAGTATTTTTAAATCCAAGGACCAATGTTTGGGTTGTAGGTGACTTATTTGCTAAGGGGAAAAAACCCACATGATATCAAGTATTTTTCTAGATACGTTACCAGTTCAAATATGTCCCTGGCATGACATGGCTTTATAATCTAAAGACTATTTAGGACTGTGCTTGAAATAAATTTACTCCTGTTTCAGGAGAGAGTGCCTTCATTACAAAGGCTGAGGCCTGGACCAGGACTGCTGCTTGTTGTCTCAGCAAAGCAGTGAAAGGTGTATGCAGACCCTTCCCAGTGCTGTTAAAGTGTGGTTTATCAGTGTGGGAAGTGGAGGGAGCCTTGCACCATCCTTGGGAACTTGCACCTTTACTGGCTGCAAAGAACTTTGTCCCATTGAAGTGTCAGGATCTTATTTGTGATACACTGAGTAATTAGTGAAACAGAATATGATTTTTATGGACTAGGTTTTCTGTAATAATTGCACACATAATAAAGTCAATGGGAAAGGTTTTTCAGGAATATATTTTCATTTACTGTACTTACATTATAAACTTATTGATATAAAATCTCAGACAGATGAAAAAAATTATGTTCCTCTCTAATATAATCCTAAAGTCTAAGCATAAAAGGAGTTTTGAGTTCCACACTGACACCAAGAACAGCACTAGGATTTATCAAGTGTCTCTGCTTAAGGAATGGTCTGTCTGCTGTTGTCCAACACCAGCATGACAAAGAAGCACCACGAGCCAATACACTCCTCACTCCCCTTGCTTGCCATGAAACAAAAAGCTTCCAATTCTACAAAGCTCTAATCTGTTTTGTTGTATGATCACAACTGATTTGTGTATATAGCTGTATGCACATACACTGTGTGACCTATATGGGTATCTAGAAGAAAGGCTAAAAAAGTAATAAACCAATAATAAACAGCAGTAGCAGGTAGTCTGGATGCTTCTAGCAGCACATGTGAGTGAATTACCATGCTCTTTCAAAGCAGACTGGTAAACATTCCCCATAGAAGAAAGAAAAGCGGCTTTTAAGGTATCTTGTATCTGACAAAGGCAATCTGCTGTGTACACCTATACTAATCCAAGCAACACAAAATATCTTTCTCAGAAAGGCTGCACATCAGTTTGATTTAGAAGAACAAGTCATTTGCTAAATCTGAGAGAGGTTTGGAGTGTTTCCTTCCATTGCAGCAGAACACACATTGTATTAAGGCTCTTTCAAGTACGTATTGTTTCACTATGAAAGGTTACTGAAACTTTGAGTTTCAGAGAAAATGGATTTGATAATAATTAAATACATTCCAAGTAGGAATAGGCTTATGTCCTCTAAGAAATACAGTAGTATATTTAATTTCCCAGTTCTCGGGTTCCTTTCCAGACCATAACATGCATGCTCCTTTTAAGCAGAAGTCTCTGCTGGTTTGGGTTTTACTGTCTTTAATCAAGCAAATCCACCTCCTGCATCAATTAAGATCTGAAGAATTAGCACTTAGTGTCATAAAAGTATGCATTTTATTTTCATCTACAATGCATAAATTGATGACATCAGGCAATCTGCTCCCCTCACCTTCTGTCCCTCTCCCGCTCCCTCCATCCTCCCATCTGAGTAATATGGTTCAGAGCAGGAAAGGTTAGGATTTCAATACCTGTGCAAATGCCGTCTTTTTATTTTAGTGTGATACAAGGTCTCCTTTTTTCATGATTTGAAAAATCCTAATAGATTTATAGATTTTTTTTCAAGTCTCCACCATAGTTAGCTCTTCTCAGTGTAAAATGTGATCTGTCCATGTTTGAATTATCTTCGTTATTGATAACAAAAGGTTTTTAAAGGGTAAATGGAAAAATACAGGGATCCTTGACTGCTATTGGTATTCTATGCATAAATTTTCTGGAATTTCCCCTAAAATAACAAGAGTGGGCATGTTTGTGTGGTGTTTTTTGTGGTTGGTTGTTTTTGGGTTTTGTTTGTGATTTTTGTTTGTGATTTTTGTTTGTTTGTTTTGGGGGGTTTTTGTGTGTGTTTTGGTTTTGGTTTGGTCTTTTTTTTTTTCCTTGGTTGGTTTGGCTTAGCTTGGTTTGGTTTTTTTTAGTCTTTCCGTGGAGTTCAAAGAATGGGGAGCCATTATCCTCTGTCCTACCTGTAAGTGAAGGTTTGTATCTGCTGGCCATGTGGGTTGAAATGAAGCTGCTTCATACTTTTTTTTCAGATCAATCATTATGGTCTGGAGACTCTTGTCAGATGCAGTCCTAATATCTACCTTGCTAGCTAGTTGTCCTCTGCAGAGGTGACGGTGAGCATGCTTAGATGGTATAAAATGCATACCTGCCCTGATTTGAAAAGAAATTGCTTTACACCAGCTGAAGATTTACTGAAGAACAGCTTCTCCACTGATTTGGGGGAGGCTGGATGGCTGATAACAACCAGAAAAAGAAATGTCATTACTCATTTTGCTCTCCATTTTATCAGCATAATAATGCTTGTACTGTTCAAGCATTCTTCTCTTTCAGTCCTTTGCTGTCAATACATTTCAAACCCAACATCTAGTGGTACAAGCCAATTAAATCCCAAATTCACTTGTCAGAGCATTCCCTCTATGTGTCTGCCACGTTCTGGAGCCAAGTTCTTCAGTTTCTTGGGTGTAGTCCAAGAGGAAACATTAACAATAAATAACTATGAAGATTTGCATGCTGGGAATTAAAACAATATCTATTAAAGGCACTTCATGAAAATGATCTTGAAATGCATGATGTGAAAATTAAATAAAACCTGTAAGAATATTAAAACACCAAAGAAATAAATGGAATGACTGCTGAGAAAAATTGAAAATAAGGTGTCCAGTGGTTTTAAACTCTTCAGATTTTTGGCAACTTGCACTGTGAGTATCTTTAAATCAGAAGAATTCCAAACAACTTTCGATTGCCTTTAAGTGCATTTTGGAATCAGTTCTTGGTATGGACAAATGTCATGGAGGAGAAAAGTTTGTCTTAAAACTATGAAGTATGAGTATTGAAAAAAACTTCAATATGCACAATGTGTGACTTTCTATTATATTTTTAACAACATTTCAAGGTTGCATACATAATTCATGGCATTTTGGATATCTTGAGAGAAAATAGTGTTGTAAAATTTCTGGATCAGCATCTCTTGGCTTGGGAATAGACCCATACCTCTGAAACTTTTTCATTTCCCTTAAAACTGTTCTGAATGTAGAAACTCCAATGCTATGATCCAAAGCCCACTGAAAAAAACCCCAAATTCTACTTATTCCAAAATGTGCTCTGAATCTGCCTGCATTGTGTAAGGGAAGGGATACATTCCTTATGTGTAAGAGGCTATTTAGTAATATAATGCCACAAAGCAGCATCCATTTCAGTAATTTCTTTCTTCAGAAAGAAGCAATTACCTCCTTCCAAAAGGAACCACATTCTTTCAGGGTCTTTTTGTTCCTGTTTTGTTTTTCATTACAGTGGCTGTTGCAACAGTAGACAGGTGGCAGGCATCATGACCAGCAGGCACCTTTGGTTCAGCATCGCACCAAGCCCCCTTTTTATGGCAAGGTATGGGCAACTGCTGCCTTGCTCACATCCTGAAGCCATGGGCAGCTCCTATGCTGCCCTCGCACGTGGCTTGTGTGACATTCGTGGTGCTTGTACCTCCATCTGAGGCTCCTTCTTGAATCATCTAGAAGGAAATAAGCCTTAGTACTAATAAACTCCTGTGTGGTATTTTTTTCCCCTTCAGTGGTTTGAATCTGTTCATTTTTTTGCTGTTGGAAATGAGTTGTATAATTGCATACATCTCCCAGTTGCCGGGGTGCTGAGGTCAACCTGAGCTAAAACACAAGTTGCCTTCCCAAGCTCATCCAACCAACAATTGTCCCGAAGCCAACCAAAACCAGATCCCTCTGCAAACACTTGAGCTGCAATCCCTTTAATTTGCACTGAAAGGCTTTCGGCATGGTGTCAGCCAGCTAGTCCCAGTCCTGCCAGTGCCAGGTGAGTCTGCCATTGTGCCAGGGCTGCCTGGCTCACAGGGGCACTTCACCCCTCTTCCCCCCAACCTCTGAAACCAACCACAGAGTCCCTGAAGCCGGGGAACCTGCTGCTTGCTTCTCCACAGGGGCTGCCAGGGTTACTCTTCATCATGGTGTGCTCCATAGTTGTCTCTCAACTGGAGATACTCAGACAGGCCCTTCAGCATGAGACCTGGCCATGGGATAAAAGCCACATGGTAAATAATAGCTGTTATTCTCAATCCTCTACATGGAGAGTTTAAAGAAGAGAAGAAAAGAAGAAAGGGAGAGTGAGTGCTGTGAAAATAAGTAGTGCACTGCGTGCTTAAGACTTAAAAAAAAAAAAGTGCTGCTAGAAATGAAAATACAAAGTATGTAATGTCCTCACCCTCAGGAATGAAATATTCCTTTAATAACTGTTTTCCTCAGCTACTCCTACAGCAGTTTCAGAGCCCTGTTTTTCTTACATTGTCAGTAGACTAAGATGAAACAGGGCCACTCAAGTCCACTCAAAGCCTGTTCCTTCCTTCACATAATGCCAGAACCAAGGCAGGATCTTGGATGAATTCTGGGCCACCATGTCCTTTCCTTGGTGCTTCCTGTTCTCCCCAGCAGACTGATTTACAGCTGGGCAATGGTATAAAACATATGCCCCACAGGTTCTCTAATCTAGACCTCAAGGGCAACTGGAACCCCTGGATCTACGGTTCCTATCAATGTTCCTTATTTCTTTCTTGTATCTTGATGATAAGTAGCTGTAACATTCTCCGGGGCTCCATCCTGCTTGTTGTCCATTTGCAAATGAGGTCACCAAGAGAATAAGATTGTCTGGAGCAGAAGGAGATCACCCATATCAAGATGGCTCGCTTGACTTTCTTCTAAATAACCTTCTGCCTTAAGTACTATTAGTGCTATGGGGTGCCAAATTAAGAGCAATGTGAAATCTTTGCAAATCGTGACTAAATGATGGAGACAATAACAATGTAAATAACTTGGTAATTTAAATAGCTGGTTTATAAATAAACCAGAGTCAATATATATTCCTGCTGGTCTCCAAAGAAATTAGACCAGTAAATTCCTGTGAATCACAATAAGGAACATATTTTGTGCATTTAAAATAAATCTCAAAGCTGCATGATGAAGTACTTTTAATTATTGTAGAGTGGTATAGGCAGCAGCTTTATATATTACATCTCTCCAATCAATAACAAAAGAAGTGCTTTGCAGGAACTGATGCTGTACTTTCGCAAGAAAATAAGTTGTACTTCAAAAGAAGAAGTCAAATACTAACCTTAATTTGTCCTTGCTAGTCATTTTATTTGACATGCATCTTAAAATTCAGTTGGTTATCTCATGAAGGATCACAGTGACTAGAAGAATGTAGTGTACCTTAAACTGGGTAAAAGTTTCTCATTTTAGTTGTAGCTTATAAGGAAAAAAAAATACAGAAATACTTTGACTTTATAAGCAACACATATGAAAGCAGCGGTAATTTCTCTAAACATTCTTTTTATTTAAAAAAATATGAAAGGAACTCTGCAAGGTGAGCACTTGAGAATGGTATTTTATTTTAAAAGAAACAAAAAAATGCTCACAGTAGGCAAAATCCCCAAATGGAGCCTGTAGCCCGTTGCATTCAGCGGGTAGCCTGGATTGTTAGCATAATAGTAAAACTCCAACAGTGACACTTGAAGCAAAACTTTATGCATTTTTAAAGACAGCTAAAAAAAACCCCTGAATTTGATTCTTGCATTCTTGTCTTCAGACATACCACTGGAAAAATAAGCCACTATATAGTCTTAGTAACTAATGTTAGCAGCCCAGACTTGTCTCTGAACAACTCTGTGCAGCACGAATACTGAGAGGTTACTGTAGATCCATTTTTCAGAAAACCCATGTTGCTTACAGAGAGCTTCATAGTTAGACAATCACATTTGTCCTTCTATGGCCCTTTAAGGTAATTCTTTCACGTTGCAGTTGTTCCTAAAGCAAGTTTGGTACTCCTTAACTGAGCAAGTTATGATTATGCTATTAGAAAGGAATAGCATCCTCTGAAAATGGTTTAGTGGCCAAGCTACTCAAAGGAGCACCTAGTTAACATTAGCCCTAACCATGCTCAGGGGTACTGGACATACACTTAGGACTGCTAGCAGGGTTTGACCCAGACATGTGAGAGGGTACATGATCTCCAGACCTGGATCTGGGGTGTTAAACTGCATTAGCCCTCCTTCTCTTAGAGATACAGGGCAATTTCTCAGTGTAGAGTCCTGCATCTGGGAAAGAACAACCCCAGGTATCCATATAGGTTGGGGACTGATCTGTTGGAAGGCAGTGAAGGGAGAAGAATGTGGGTGTCCTAGTTGATGGGAGGCTGACCATGAGCCAACAATGTGCTCTTGTGGCCAAGAGGGCCAATGCCATTCTGGGGTGTATT
>JANIJG010017560.1:11636-59983 GCA_024611175.1 Megaceryle torquata | reverse complement strand
CCAGATTCTTCTTTATACATTGTGTAGGTCTGGATTAGTGGTTTTAATAGATGATTCTCTTTTAAAGACTTGGATGGATGGATGGATGGATGGATGGAGTAAAAAAAGTACCAAAAAATGTACAAAATTATCTTATAGTGTGCAGTTCTGCATCTGCACACAGAATAGTATGTGCCCCTCATTCACCCACCTCCTTACATTAGCTGAATATGTTAATCATACCTCGTTGTAAATTGTACCTCTCCATAAGGAATCCATAAAGAAGGTGGCAGCAGGATGGCATTCCCATTCATGTTTACCTACTCTGCATTAAGCAAGTATTTCCTTGAATGTTAATTTAAAAATCAACTGGATATTATGTTTGAAAATTTCATAGGATAGTATAGCTGACTGGAGTCATCAACTTATGCATAACATTAATGTACAGCTGGTTCAGAATCTCGTCCTTGAGGGGAAGGCGAAAGGCGGTTTGTTTACAGCAATAATGCTGGAAGATATTCTCAAGATGTTCATAGGAAGTGTATGTAATTAGAAGAAGGGAATTTGGGTTTCTCCAAAAGCAAACACACAGGAAGACAAAATTTAGTCCAACGCCTTTTTTTTTTCTGAGACCACAGTGGACTAAGGAGCCACCTTCCACACCTCTGGCTTCAGGGCTGGAGATGTGTGCTCTGTAGTGACAGCAGGGAAGGACACAGGCAACAGCATAGTGATTTCTATCTGGTGTTTTCTAGAAAGACTGAGCCAAACTTTGAAGACAAATGGAGTAACTTGAAGCTTTACACTATTGTAGCTTCAAGCAGAATTTGCTTGTCGGTAGCAGAGGAAATAGAAGGCTTATAAATATGGCACAGAAGTCCTTTGTAAGGTAGACTTGATGTGATTTTTTTCAATAGGTATAATGTAAGTACTTAGCAGAGTGTCTTTCTCTGGCCCCTTGACATTTAAACAGGAATCTATTAGTCAACTGATGTCATTAGCTGGAGTACATTCTTTCTAAGGATGACACTGATGATCTAATCGATCATCATTATTAAGCTAACATCAATCAACTGCAGGTAGACTACAGCAGCTGCCTGATAGATAAAGTTCCTCTACTAAAGTTGGAGACAATGGGCTTCTTTACAATTCCTTACTGCTTTTAAAACTCACAGAATGTTGACGGGCTACATTCTGCCACTGATTTCAGTGGTGGCATTATTTTAGATTTGTGCTGATGTAAGAAAACAAGAGGAAATGGTGTTTCCTTGTTACAGCAATAGGAAGACCACAAAAGTGCCATGGTTGTGGTGTGGCAGTTCAGAAGAGCAAGTAAGATCATAACTTGATAGGTACCAAAGGCAAATTTTAGTAACAAGGCTCAGCTTTAGAAAGCATCAGTCTAATACAGTGAAATTAACTGTTAGAAACTCCAAGTCCTTTCCACAGCAAGTGTCAGCAGAAATGAAGGGACATCCAAGAAATAAGACCAGTGTTGGATCCGAGTGTTCGTTCATGCACCCACTGCTGACTGTATTCACTCTGCTCCCTGGGTTTGTTGAAGCTATTTTATAGAGAATTTTATGCACGTGCTGAGCAAAGCTAGGATCAGGGAACCCGATACCACCAGCTTCCGAGCTGGTTCTTTTCTCCTTTTGCTGATGGGAATGGAGTGAATCACCACAGAGTGGGTGTGGATGGATGGTGACCTCCAGCAAGGGGATGACTTCCAGCAGTAAACAAGCGTGAGGAAAGAGGTGAGCTTAGCCAGAAAAAGGGCAGGCAGACAGTATCCTCTTCAAGCAACAAAAAAGAAGCAGAGTTTAGAACACTTCTTTCATCACTATTTGGTTATTCATCTTCTTGGATAATGTAGGACTGATTTCTGCAGGGATAACCAGCTCATGTTCCTCATGGCAGAGACCTGGCACCCAGCTTGGTCTGGACGGACCCCTCCACTCTAAATCGAGCTGCTAAATACACACAGCCACAGAAATCCATATTATCAAGCTTGTATCCAGGAAGGATCCACCACCACTGAGTTTTTAAAGGGTACCCAGACAGAGAAGTCCCTGACCATGAGGGAACAGAACGTGCAAGCGCCCTGCGTGCAATGATGAGAAATTCTGCTCTCTGAGAAATTACATGCCTATTTCAAAGCCCCCTGCTCTGATGGCTGCCATCAGGACATCAGTGAGGTTGTGAAGTCACCCCATGAAGGCACGTTTCCCTCCAGTGGCAGAGAGTGGGGCAGGCAGAGCCCATGCCATAGGGAGGAGATGTCGTACCAGCCTCTCAAAGACAGGAACAAAAGGGAGAGGAGAAGGAAGCTAAGATGGGGGTGCCTGTCAGGTCTGCCTCATCCCTGTCAGATGTCAGCTGCCTCCACTGCTTCTAACTATAAATGTGACAGATAGGTGCCACATGCCAACAAGTGCTTATAATCATGCATGATGAAAGGATCTGAGATTATGGTGCTGTCAGTGGATTCTGTGTCAAACTGGAAATTTATATTTAGTATTTACCTCACCCAAAGTCACTAAGTTATTACTGCAGTTTTTAGCCAATTCTGGGCCCTGCTCCCTCCACCCTTACATCTGACTGAGAGGTTAGGGAAGTGATATTCAAGAAAGCTCATGGCAGGCAGATGTCCAACCTCTAAAGGAATCCAGTAGGATTCAGGTACCTCAAAGCTCCTTCAGAGCGTGCGCCCACTGAGTGCCAGGTAAATGGGAAGCACTTTACCATAACCCAGTCCCTCAGCACAGCTTTGACGGCACAAGGTGCCAAAGATCTGGGCAGATTGAAGAGGTCAGCGGCGAACGGTGGGACACCCATTAAGTGATGTACATTAGCCAGATGCTGGTTGGACTTTGTCAGCATACCTGGTCCAGGTGCAACCTACTCTGTCCTGGATTCAGTTACCTGCATTTCTTCATCGGCCCAACTGTATATGCCAGGACAATCTTGTCACTGTAACTCTACTGGGATGGCTCAAGTTCTCTAAGGTTGGTGAGTTCTTACCAGAATGAACCTTGTACCAGAACAACCACCTTTGGGCAGACTCTGATAGCACCTCTGGGCACCAGTGATCTCTGGAGGTCCCTTCCAACGCCTGCCATTCCATGCTTCTACCATTCTTCTGGTTAAAAGTCATAACCAGTCTAGCTCTTGGTCGGTCTTGGAATAAATACCCTGGTCATTAGCAAACCATAGAGTCTCTGTGGTCCGTGCTGCCTGGAGTGGTGTGTTCCAGCCCAAAGCAAACAGAATAAAGCTGGATTCTCTGTCTCAACCATCCTGCCAGTGCTAACAACTCACTATTGCACTCCTTAATGGTGGACTACGACAGCAGACTATGGCGGCCAGCACAGAGGCTGCAGCCAAGAGAAGCCAAGTGAGAGACAACATTGAACACAGTTAAATTTTGCTAATATAGATCAGTGGCAACATGTCCCTGCTGCTCTGATCCGCTAGCAATTTATAGATACATTCTGTTTGATGTAAATATCTGCACAAGTGAGAGTTGGCTGGAACCTTTCACCCTGTTTCTGAAATTACTCTTGGATTTGCAATAGACTCCACAGTTATCCACCAAATGAGGTTTGATGGGATGGGGCATGGCTATAAATTATGTGCCTGACAGATTTTAAATTTGAGCTTAAATACCATATGTATTTAGCATAGATATCTAGTTAACAGCAACCAGCTCACAGCACTCCTTTTTTTTTTTTATGCTGTGTGCAAAATGTCTTCATCTATACATAAAAAAGCACTTATTATAGGTTTTCAGATAAACTTCTCTTGAACTGACTTTTTTACCTCTATATCCCATTCTCATAAATTTTGTATCTGCATATACCAATTCGTGGGCACATTTCCAGTTTACCATTTTAATATCACTCATTATTTTTAATGTTGCAAAATGGCAGTACCAGAATTATTACTTTAAATAATCAGAGTAACCATTGACATACAAAGTACTCCATACTTCATGAATTGCACTAATAAATATTTATTTAGTCGACAGCGGAAGTAAAAAGTCTCTTCCAACTACATCAAATTGACTAGATCCTCCACTGTTAATTCTTAATTTGCGTGGCTCCAAATGAATAAAAAGAAAAAAAAAAATCTAAGCGGTTTCACGTTAATTTACTGGTGGAAAAATAAATGTAACCATAGTAAATAATTCTATTATGTTCTCAATTTAAAATGATTTATAGCACTGGTTTAGACAGCTCTTGTCTAACAGACTGACTCAACACCTGAAAGACTGAGAAATTTCCTGTAAGAAAAAGTTTCTGTTTACATCTGAAAACAGCCTGCTCAAAGTCTAGGCATAACTTTGCAGAACAAGTCTTAATAGAAACCTCTCTGTGTCTTGGTTCCTTTCTGAAGAGGAGCTGCTGCTTGCTCTGACCTTTCGCAGGATGATGCACCTTAGACCTGGAAGGCTCAAGTTGACTTTTGCAATACTTACTTATGGAAGAGAAGGTGCTCAGTACCCAACAGAAATAAATCAAACCAGTGACCTTTATTTCAAATACATTTTCCAGTGACCTACGGGTTTTCTCTTGCCCATCTAGGGTTGGAGGTCCAAAGAACTGACCTATCTGTTGCAGTCTGTGCGAGTCCTTACTGGTTTTCTCAGGCCAAACATGAAGTTTCCCAGATTCATTGGTTGCATTCAGCACTAATCTGCCTTTTAAGATACTGGGGAGACTTTGTTCTCACTTATACCCACAGAAATTCTGAGTAAATCAGACAGTGACTCTGTGTGCCCTGGAGTTACTAAATCCTCTAGGACTCATTCCTGAGTTGCCTTCCTATTCAGATCCAGTTTCTCACACATCATCATGATGCTTCCTGATATTTGAACAACAGTATTTTATTTACAAGCTCCCAGCACAGGGCACTTCACAAAAATTAAATCTACAACTTGTTCAGATCGTTTGTGTGCTCCCTGGGCAGTGTAAAGACATGCAATGGATAGCAAAGGCCCCACCACCTTTTCCAAGGTATATGTGGACAAAAGCAAACCTTTCAAAACCTTTTGCCTCACTGAACATCAGAGCCTCACCCCTTTGCTCACAGGGGCTAGCTTCCGCTCATGTGTGAAATGTTATTAGAATGCTGAATTAAAATTGCTCCAAACACTGGGATTTCCCAAAGCTCACAAAAGAAGTGAGGGGAAATTGGGTTTTGCAAAGAAAGGCAACACGGAGCCTTTGACTGCCACTGAGGAACTGCAAGCCAATGTATGGCTTTTAAGATCCTATATCTGGACCTGTCGTCAGGAATCTTCACTTACCCTGCTGCCGTTTCTGAGTCACATCAAGTTGAAGCTCTCTGCACTCTTGTTTGCCCAGATCTTTCCGCATGCCTAGTAACTCTTCACTACTACCCTCCTTGTACTTGTCCTCGCAGACTATCGCTCCAATAACACCTACAAAATTCAACCCTGGTGCCCTGAGGCCAAGCATACAGGATTTGCTGATGCTGCCTGATGCTTCCAAGATGCTGAGCCTGCAAATGGCCATATCTTCTGGGGATCTCACTCTAAAACACTCTATCTGGGGACCACCGTGGAGAAAAGTGAACCGTGGAGGGAAAGCGAGAAAGAAAACGATGGAACAACAAATAATGCAGAGTAGATTTAGGGCAGTGACATCAAGACCGTTTTACAAGAATTTCACTACTTTGCCATTTTAAAAAAGGACTTCTTCAGTTGTGTTTGGCAAGGTACTGAAATGTGCCAATAAATGTTTATCATTTATTTTTTATTTAAGTAATAAAGGAACAGGAGCGACAGAACCTTTTCTCTTCTCACCTTCTCCTGCCTGCCCCTCCACCTTACAAAATCCATGGATTAATACACTCCCCGAGATACTGAGTGGGCTTCAAAACCACTTTGCAGGGGTTGAAGCCGACCCAGCAGGTCCCATACTGTAGTGAGTGCTCTTGCCCCAGAGTTACTGACCAAACCAGGAGCTACTGCCACCAAGACATTTAGGATTTCACCAAGACAGTTAGGATTTCACCAAGACATTCAGGATTTCACCAAGACGTTTACGATTTACAGTTCAGTGAAAAGGACAATTACATATATTTCAACCTGAACACCATTCATTACCCATTTTGCCAGCCACCACTTAGTCATGCAGCCCTAATTTTGAACAGTAGCAAAAGTCTCTATCTTTAAAGTATCCTTATTCAAGAGCCTTGAGTCCACAGAAGATAACAAAGATATTTAGAAGCAATAAAATAGGAAAAATATTTATCCCGTGTCACCTTTGAGATTGCTTTCTACGGCGTGCTAGAAGCATTGACTGTTACAAAGGTTTGCTTGGTCAAAGTGCTGTTAACAGTAACTTAGCAAAGTTAGTCAGGGTTTATAAATCACTAAACGGCAGCAGAGTACTGGTATAGAAAAAAGGGTGTAAACTCACTAGTCGATGGATAAACTTCCTGCCTCTTTCCTGTTCCACACTGGCCAATGCTAAGAGGATAAACCTTAGAGTCAGAGCAGAAAAAAGGTAAAATTCACGTCTTTGCTCTGCCCTTTGACATCTTGCCACTACCAGCTGCTAAACTGCGTAAGAAAAGATTGCCAGGAAGAAAAAGGCCATGGTGTCAACATCAGAAGGACTTTCAGTATAACGGAGGAAAAAGGCAGTGGGCAGAATGATGTAAAGACTGTTCTTTGCCACTGCGGGAAAAACAAAGCAAGGACCGCGGGGGAAGCGCTGCTCCAAAAGCCACGTAATCCCTCCCAGGAGTACGCTAAGGCCTGTCAAACATCTACCTGGATGGATGGTCTTGTTGAAGGCTGCTCTTGACCTTTTCCCTTAGCCAGTCAGAACTCCCCTTCCCGACCAAACATATTTACTAGCAGCTATGTCTACCTTGTTCCTGCAACTCGGCAAAACTTGCCCTGTCCACAGAGCCTTCAGAAACTGATGTGGCTACTGTCGGGCACCCGGATCCACAGCTGGGGCCGAGGCAGCTGGCAGGCAGCTAATGGCAGAACTCGGAGCCACTGCTGCTAAAAGTGTCTTTACTGAAAAGAGAAGTTTGCCTTTAATTATTTATTTGTGTGTTTTGATTTGATGTGCAAAAATGCCTCTAAGCACTCTGACGGTAATTAAATTTACAATCCCCAAAGGATTATTCTGTGAACGATGCCAGTGGAGGTATTGACAAGGTGCCCGTAAAACCGCACTGTTCCAGCACACAAAATGAACATACGTGTCGCGCTGAAGGAGCAGTGCTGCTGGTGTACGCTCACCTCCCACGTGAAATGCCATCATACCTGTTAAATGACACTTGAAAATGTGTTAGCACTTAACCAGAAATATTTTCAAAATAACACTTGAACATAAGAACCCTTAACTGCTGGAAACTTTCCCCTAATTTCCTGCTAGCATTTCCTTGCTGAAGAAGCTCACTTCCCAGATGGATTGCAAGAAAAAAGATTAGGAGCCCCACTGGCTGAGCTGAATGCCCAGACCATGAATGCTTTTTAATAAGACCTTGATGTTTTTCATTCTGACCCTGCTAACACAATGCTCTGCACTTCTGCTTCCTGAAAATATGTTTTATTGAAAAGAGAGAAACAAAAAGTGCAAAAAACCTCTTGCAAACACCTATAGGCCACCCACACCGTGCTAAAGACCGACTGCCGAGAACACGGATGTTGCCCAGGCAAGTGCTTCAGAAAATGCTTGAATGAAAGTCGCCTGTGGAGACAGCGAAGTGTGACTGTGCAACTGCAACAGTCATCGGGCAGACGAGGAGGGGGCGATAATCCCCTGCACGGGGATCAGACAGGCAACCCAATGACGTCATCAGTGCTTGAAGCTTTCAACCACAGTATTCTTCTCAGTTGTTTTATGTGTAATTTCCCAATTCTGCGTTTTTATTATTTTTTTTTTAAGCAAATGGAAATGCTCCGGTGTTGTTTCACAGTGATACCATCAGCAGGACCACAGCTGCTGCACAGTCACCAGACAAGGCAGGAACAAACATGATTTCTAGAAACATTATCTCCAGACCCACCTTAGCTGCAGCTTCTTAGCTTCTGCTCTTGCCAAGAAAGGTTAGACCAGGTGATCCTTGAGATCCCTTCCAACCTGGTACTCTATGCCCAAGCCATGACTTGGCCTCACAACAGGGCAACAGGATAGATGCAGGTGAACCAGAATCTCAGTCCAAGTACTTCACGAGCAAGCACTGGTATGAAAATGTACTGGGATGGAGTTAGCTTTCTTCATAGCAGCTCATATGGTGCTGTGGCTTGGACTTGTGACTAAACCAGTGCTGGTACCACACCAATCTTTTAGCTGTTGCTGAGCAGTGCTTGCACTGGGTCAGGACCTTCTCTGTTCCTCGCCCTGCCCACCAGAGAGCAGGCTGGGAGGGGACACAACTGGGACAGCCGACTCAAGTTACCCAAAGGGATATTCCACCTCATCTAACATGATGTTCAGCCTGGAAAGACCACTTTTCAAATGGCTACTTTCCAAACAAGCCATTGCTCAGAGGCCGGCTGGGCATCGTGGGAATGACTGCCTTTGCATCACTGGTTTGGGTTTTTTTCTCTCTTCCCCTCACTTACTAAATTGCATTTATATCAACCCAGCAGCTTTCTCACTTTTGCTCTTCCAGTTCTCTCCCAGATCCCACTGAGGGAGGGAGCAAGCGGCTGGGTAGGGGCTTAGCTGTTAATCAGGATCAAGTCACCACAGGGGATCCCAAACTTGATTTTCCTGTTATTGGCAGTGGGCAGCATTTGCTGGTGCTGGATACGAGGAGATCATTCAGCACGTGCACCACAACAGCGACGGCACCAAGAGAAACGGCACTGTTGGTGCAGTAACGCCAGTGCGGAGAATCCGCGCTGCTGGCTTTTCCCCAGACAAGCTGCTGAATCTGATCAGGACATTTCTGTGGCCAGGACAGGAAAACAGCCCTGTGCTACCTGAATCAGGGAGTCTGAGTGACCAGCAAATATGCAGCAGAGCAGATGGTAGCCACCAGCTAAATATCTTGCTCCTCTCTTCAAATCTGGAACTTTGATTTAAGGATAAAATGTCAGTGCTTGTCATAGCTGCTTTTGTCCGCTGCAGGCTGGCCCTACCATAGAAATGTCTTCTTGTTCTTCTGTTCTCTGATTGTGAGTGGGCCTGACATTTTCCTGACCACAGCCTGCGATGCCCAGCGACAGTGTGCGCGTCCTGTGCCAACCTGCCACGTGACAACAGCCAAAGACTTCAAGAAGTGTCGTGCTTCAAAGTGCAGGAAGTCTGAAGAGGATACAAGTTTTTAGTCACACCAGGACCCTGGGGTAGGAGTTTCCACCAGGATCAAAAGGCAACTGATTTGTTTGTTTCCAATAATGTTACCAAAGCTCCTGATTTACCTGCAATGGCTCAGCATTCGGTCTGCGTTTGGTGTGCAATTAACTCCAAACTCCAAAATAGTGAAAGGGTTCTGTGAAGAGCTCCCATAGCCAGGAGCAGTGGCTTGTGGTGACAGTTCAACAGCAGAATGTTTGTGATACCTCCACCACCACCACAAGCAAGTACAGGCGTTGCTCTGAGATTGTCTCCGATCCGATGACCTCATGACATAGGCATTGATACAAACTGTAACCAGCGTTGCCAGTTGCCAGTTGTTCATGTAGCAACAGAAATGAAGTAACTGTAGAAGTTCATTAAAGTTGTGCAGAATTTTGAATGATCTAAATATGCGCTGCTAGCTCTGCCACCTTCTTTGTAAGAGTGTCATAGTCTGTCATTTTCTGAACTTGGGTAGATTATTTTTTTTATTACTATTAATATGCAAAAAAATTACCCCCCTTTTAATATGCACAAAAAACACCCAAGAAATAGCCACGTTTTGAAGGTCCAGGGCACTTTGAATATGATTTAATGGCAGGGGTGACAAACGAGTGTCATAAGTAGTCCCCAGAGATTTCCAAATGCCATAGGCAGACAGAGAGTTATTGATTGTTGCTTAACATGCCTGTAGAAAATAATGGGGTAACAGCATCTGTGCTGTAGCAGATAAAGTTATTCCATCTGTTGTGCCAGCACCAATATTTAGACGTGTCCAGCACCGAAGCCTCGTTATTTGTAATGCTGGCGCCGCTGTAACCAGGAGGGAGAGCAAGTGGCTCCCGAGCCCTTGTGCTTTTGCTGTCTCGCACCAAAATCGTGAAGCGGTTTGAGGGAGAAAAGGCAAATCAATAAGTAATTATTTTACAGCCCTCACCACTCTTGGCCCATGTCAACTAATTGAAGTGATAAATAATTCATGGCTTTCTCGCTACCTCGCTGGAGACGGGCGGCGGTTTCCTCCAATGTGTCACCGCTGTTTATAACGAGGTGACAGGGATGATCTTTCCCCATCTCCTTTAGGTCACAAGTGGCCTTGTGAGTTTGACAGTGGTAGTTGAGGGTCTCTGCCAAGCTGAGCGGGGCTGGCGGGGGAAGAGGGAGGCCCAGGGTGCCCAGGATGCCTAATAATAGGGTGTCGCTTGTATTCGTCTCCTCCCAGCAACACCAGTGGGCCAGGAGCCTCGTGCCCATGGTCACCACTCCTGCCTATCTCTGTAGCTCGTGTCAGAGACACTGGCTGGGGAGTGCCAGGGCACTGGGTGCACTGTGGGATCCCTGGGGACAATGTTAGTTGTCTCCCCAGGGAAATAGGGCAGGGTCTGGCCAGTCCATCCCATCCCACCTCAGCCAGGAGCAGGGCAGTTGGGGAAATGAAGGTGCAAGGAAGCTGTTTGGATATAAAAATGGGGGTTTCTCAGTAGGTGCTATGAAGTTATTTAGATCTACAAACAGTGAGTCTCAAACTGGGATGAGGAAGCTACAGCAAGAGAACCTGGAGACAATTGCACTTGGAAGCAGGAGTGGAACAAATATCTGGGAGGAAAGCAGGGGGATGATGTCTGGCAGCATCCAAACCCTAATTCAGTGAATAGGGTGTGGGTGAAACCCTCAGAAGCTTTGCTGTTGACTTCACCCTAGATCTCCAAACTGCTATGGGACCCTCAGTGTGAGTAGGGTGGAATTTTAGGGCTGTAACAAACACATATGAACTTTCAAATAAAAAATTGCTTCTGGCCCCCATAAGACCTCACCCTCCTCTCGTGCTTAGCTATAAGCTAAGACAGGCAGCTGCTCAGAAGGAATAAGCTGTCACTGATCTACTGGTTTAAACAGCAGTTGCTTCGATTTATACCTGCCTGAGATCCTCCTCTTGGAATCTGGTAGCTGGGTGAAGAAAGAGCTAGTTCTGAAATCTTTTATATTGTAAAATTAAAATGTCTTTGCAGTCTAAATCGATGTACGTATTATTAAACCTATTACCAGCTGGAGTTCACTAGCAAGGCAATAGGACACATGAAAAGGAAGTATAGGATGAAATTTGGGTGAATCAGAAATCACTTCTGGCTTGGTAATATTCCAGACTTTGACCTCCTGCAGTAAGATGTAATAGCAAGTCAGTTTAGTGGCAGAGGAAATGCACAGGATCTCTAGAAATTATTGAATACAGAAGTGACAGGAAAAGATTATTAATGAGTGACACCATATATAACACCCTCATGGTGAGACCACCTGGAGTTTAATGAATTAACATTGTTACAAGGATCCTTGCTTAAGACTTATACATTTAATTTGATTGTGTCAAACATGCCACTTACTTATCTTTATTAATGGGATTTCTATTTTTAGGTATTGGTCTCAACATGAGCAACGGGACAACATAATCAAAAGCAACTTCCATGATACGTAGTCTCTCCGGGAAGCTCGCAGCGTTCTCGCTGCGTTCCCTCCATCCGCTCATTTTTCACCTGGTCTTGCTGCAACTACGAGCAGGAGCCATGACAGAGTCAGCACCTGAAGAGGAGGAGATTACAGAGCTAACTAGGTGATGCGGGAGGCTCAGTCCTATCAAGAAGCTTTTACTTTAACCAGGTAATACTTTTTATTACATGTTGCGTTTAAATCCGGACGCTGCGCACCACTACATCTCTCTTCTCCCACCCTTCATCCTGCACTTGTAGTCACACAGCAACACTGGCCCTGGCATTTCACTGGGGATGCCTCGGTTGTTTGACTAGTTAAAGCTTGGGTGAGGAATAAATGGCTTTTTGATTATTGTTCAAATTCCAGCCAAACACAGCAAGACAAGTGGAAAGGTCTTTTACCATAGGTAAAAAAGGAGGAATTTTCCACATGCAGAGAACACAGAGGAGAGATCAGGAGGCAAAGGAGCTGTCAGAGCAATGAATGGCTGCTCTGGCAGTAGTGCCTCAGAGGTTGTGCTCAAACTGCAGAAGAAGAAAGCTGGAAATGGAGAAATGAAAAGGCTAGAAAAGCTCATTTTGGAGACTCGCCCATAAGTAATACTGTCCTTTCACACCCTCCCACCCTAGACAAAGTAATTACATCTGAAGTGTAATAGAGAGCTGGAGATAGATTGCTGTTCTATTGGAGAGATGTGGCATGGATCTGATTCCCTTTGCTCTAGAGATGTGGAAAGAAATGAGTTCAACCTAGGCAATAGGAAGAGCAAACACGTAAAACTATACTTAAGGCTAGTTACAGAAAATTCAATTTGAATTAAACCTAGATAGCATGACTGAGCACGACCGCTACGTATCAGCGCCAAGCACACCCTGAAAATCAGCTTTTGAAAATGGAGCCTGTATGACAAAGAGGAAACACCACGCTTAGGGACTGAGAAATTCTCATTTCCCTGAAATTGTAGGCAGCAATCTCGGGTCTCTCCAGACTCTTTTAAGATCTCAGAAATGTGAGTTCTCACCGTCTGCCGCATCCTCCCAAAGTGGGAGGTGGAACTGAGGTCACAGCATCAGTTGGGGCCACTCCTCATCTGTGAGCTTCCTGGAGGTGCAGGGAAACACTAAGTAACACTTTTGAAGATGAGTTTTGATGCAAATAGAGTCAAATAAGTTCCAAAGATACTGCACTCTCCTCAATATGGAAAATTCTGTAAAAACTGCTAAAAAAATCAGGAAAAAATCCTAGCACAGTTGCATCATTTATGCAAAAATCCACTCATGAGGAAAAGTTAGCTATGAAACTTTTTACCACCGTCTCTGCTGACCTAAAACCACAAAAATGACCTTATGCCTCTTACAAAGGCAGCTGTTCCCAAACCTGCCCTGTTCCGAGAAGGACCTAAGGGTCAGGTTACCTGAAAACTGCAAGACATTGTATTACAAACACAGCTTAAGGTTTAGACACCTCCCTGAAATACTGAAATCATCTCCTGTCCAAACACCCAACTATTTGGATTCGTCTCATTTCCTGAATTATATTGAAGAATTCCTTCATATCCCTTTCCAAGAAGCCAAAGGAGAGCAGCATCCTGAGGCAGAGAAAATGTTTTAATTAAAAAGTCAAAGCAAAATTTTGCTCCATGTACACAAAGGAGAAAATGAGCCACTCACGGGCCAGCAAGTGCTGTTGGTGAGTGGCCTGGTCATTTGCTCAGTGCCATTCTTCTCTTTCTAATATGAGCCCATAACAAAAATTAAACATGGCAGCTGTTATCTTAAGCACATTTTAGAATAGTTACATTTTTGCAAATAATTAACAAAGTTCCCACCACACTAATTAGATATTCAAATGTACACAAAGTGGAGCTTTGTTGACACCTCCTACACATCCCCTGGTACAGCTGTGGGCACGATGCAGGATCCGTGCAGTTATTTTGGGAATATCTTCATACAGAGAATTTGCAAAACTTCACTAATGATGCAGGAAAGTACAAGAGATGATGCAGTCAGATGGTGGGTTTTGAACTCCTTTTGCATAGAAACCCCCAAATCTCCACATGGAATTCATATTTTATGCTCTGCTTTCCATACACACGGGATAAAACAGTTACCCCCCCCAGACCATGCTGTCATTTAGGCCAATAACAACAAAATGTTGTTGAAGCAGGTTTATCACTTGAGAGCAGATTCGATGATTTTGCTCTGAACTTCACTGAATTCCAAAGGAGCAGCAGGTGCATTTTAGAGGCAGAAACTTGCTCCTGGGATGTTTGATGGGGGGGAAGTGGTCACAGGCTGGAGGAAAGGAGCTGTAGAGCTATAAGGAGCCATAGTGACAGCAGCAGGACCCTGACCTCATCTAAGGCAGGATCTGACTGCCTGAATTGAGCACGTGGTGCCACATAAAGTCCCTTAGGCTCAGCCACCAGCCTCCAGCACTGCTCTGGCAAGACACAGCTTTCCCACTGCTCTTGCAGTGTATCCTCCAGCCTCACCAGAGCAGGGGGCAGCTCTGAACGCCTGTGCTGGGGAAGCTACACTGAGCCCTGACTGTGCAGTAAAAGTGAAATTCCTCTTCTGTTTAAGACACCTAAATTTAGCTGTGACAGATGTTGCCATGGGAGACAAGTGTCTAAGCTCCCACCATCATCAGTGGAGCTCTAATCAATATAGTCAGGGGAGGTAAAGACCTGCCCAGACAGAAGCTGTTTATTTTTTGGTGGGCTAAATCACTACGTCGAGTGTCAGGGAGCTGTGAGATCAGAGGCAACCTGCACAGCAACTCTGCTGGAGACCAAGGGAAAGAGCTCCCAAGTGAAGAAGGAGCAGGACCCTGCTGAGGATCCCCAGGGCCAGACATCTGCACCACATCTAAGCTGGTCTTGAGCCCAGGCTGCCAAACCCCCAGGATTCAGAGGGATTTGCACAGATCCCTGGCAGTGAGAGCTTCATTGTCTGCACTGAAGAGGGGTTTGAGTCCTCTGTCCAAGGACAAGGCATCTTGTGCCTTTGGGACATCCCAAAGGTACACCTGCTATTTCAGCTGGGCTGGTGTCTCCTGTAGGTTCAAGGAATATCTTCCACCCCTGAGCAAGTGCTTTAGATGCTCTGAGGGATTTCAGGTGGCTATATAGAGGAGCTTGGACACCAGTCTGCACTATGGGGAGTCTTGATTTTCAGCACCTAGCTGTAATCTGCAGCTACATCCCACTCAGGTGTCCTGCCTCAGCCTGCACTTCCTCTGCCAGCAGTGGCGAGAGAGAAACAGCTCCAGAGGAAGCTCAACTCATTCTTGATATGTTGGCCTAATCTCTCTTTAGAAGTGCCTTCCTCTCTTTGTGTAGAAGAACCTAGATTAGAAGAGATGGTTTCCTAATAACCAGGTGAAGCTGAATGAGATGCATCCCACCCTTTGCTTTTAGAGATGTGGCTGTGCAAGGGATACTGGTTGAAGACTCCAGCCCATGATCCTAGTGCAAGGACTCAGTAACCCTGAGGGCAGCCACACTGCACGTGCACTGCATGGTAAAATCCTGCACCTGGGTCTTCTCAGAAGGAGCCCAGCTCTGGCAACAGTAACTCCTGGCTCCTTGACTCCCGTCTGCATTCTCTCAGGAGTTACAAACTGGAAGCTCTCTGTGTTGCCTGCAGTACTTGAATCACCAAAGCAGCAAAGCTTCCCTAATACACAAAGGAGCACACAAAACCAGTAAGGAGGGACAATTTCCTCATCATAATCCAGTAGTTTAGTTGAAACAACACTCAGTCAGCAGGTGGGAGACCTTGGCTCAGTGACTCGCTCTCAGCCCTACGTTATCACTTCTCCAGGGGCCTCTCTGAAGGCAAAGAAGAAACCATAGAGAGAAGGAATACATGAGAGCAGCTAATCAGATTTGTAGAGCACTCATCTGAGAGAGGAGAAATCAGCACTTCAGTTTCTGCATCAGCTATTATTTATTTCATCAAATGGCTGCCTGATATAAACCACAAACATTAATTGGCACAGAGAGTTGTGGTATCAAAGTTCTTTGTTCTTCTTCTTATGCCCCAAGTAACTATGGATTCCAGTGAAAAAGGAGTAAAAATTACATAATTCATTTGCCTTTTTTTACATCAACTCATCAAAAGCCTATTGAAATATTTCTTCCTGCTCCCTGCATCGCACACCCCCACTAATCAAGCCTGGAAGTTCATTAAGGTGATTAATACAGCAGCGCAGCCTTTGGCACAGTGATGTCAAGGTGGACGGTGTCGAGAGGACAGATACAGGCTCTTTTCAGTGGTGCCCAGTGACAGCACCAGAGGCATCAGGCATAAGCTACAACACAGGAGGTTCCCTCTCAATGTCAGGAAACAGTTTTTCACTGTGAGGGTGACTGAGCACTGTCACAGGTTGCCCAGGGAGGTTGTGGAGTCTCCAGACTTGGAGATACTCAAAAGCCATCTGGACATGGTCCTGGGCAACTGGCTCTGGGTGGCCCTGCATGAGCAGGGGGGTTGGACCAGATGTCCTCCAGTGGTCCCTTCCCACCACAGCTGCTCTGTGAGCCTGTGCTTATCACACTCACCGAGTCTGGTGGAGCACCAGTTGCCTGTGTCAGTATGGTTCTCAAAGAGCTCCAAGGCTCTCACGAGCTGTGACCAGCAGAACACAGGCACCAAAGTTTGGAGATTGCTGAAAACCCCTGCAAAAGAGAGAACCTTGTAAAAAGAAAATAGATTACTTGGGCACATGACACATTCTGCTTTGCCCCAGGGAAAACTACTGGAAAAGGTCACTGATTCAATTTATTTTTGACCCACTTTAAACTTTGTACAAAGGACATGATTCGGTGAGCTCATTTACACGGGGCTGAGCAGCACAGTTAATATGCCTTGGGTGCTAATCATTTCAATTAACAAAACCTAACAGTTCTGACCGAAAAATGGAAGCAGACTGATATTCTCCCTCACAGCCAAATGCACAGGGTCTCTATTAATTTCTGTCAATCCACAAAGTGCAGTCAGGATTGTCTCCTCTCTTGGAGGCCAAATTCAGTATTTGGCTGCAACCTGCCCTCTTACAAAGTCTCACCTGTCACTCAGCAGGAAATCCACAATCCTGGTAGCTGTTTCAGGACATAGTTTGTCCTTCCAACAAAGGGCATCGTGTTTTCCTTTGTTAGCTGCTCTTCCTCTCCTCAAAAACAACAGCAAAAGCCTTATGTAATTAAAACTGGAGCTCTGTTCTTAAAGAGAGGCTGAAGGAAAGTGTTAACAGCAATGCACGTAGCGATGGGAGCATAAAATGGCACACAGATTGTCCCTTAAAGAGGGAGAAATGGTGAGGAACCAGTTGTTGTGCTATGAAAACTGACCGTGCAGTAGAAGAGAATTGAAGCAATCATTCAGGGGGCAAAACGCGATTTTTCTGGGAAGTTAGAAGTATAATCAGTGGCAGAAGTGTTAGAAACAGTTAATAGCAGAACTCTATTTAAAAGGTTTCCAGCCTTATTTTTCCATATCTCCCTCGAGCTTGGTAACTGGACCAAAATTTCTAACTTTAGAACCATGAAGATGCAGACTAAATATAGGATATAAACCAACACGATGAAAACAAAACTCCCAAATTTTCAGCTGTGGGTGTCTTTGGTAAGAGGTTCACTCTTAGTTGACTGGATGCAGATCTTACTCATTCCAGTGGGCATATCTGAGCTCGAGGACACTTCTATCCAGCTGTGTCGATGTACGTGAAGGAGTTTTGAACCTCCTCTTCATTTACCCAAACTGTTTCTTTTCAGCTTCCTCCTCTTTGTGTCCCTGCTTAAAACCTCTTTTCCCCCTGTTCTTATCTAACAAAGACAGACATCACTCTTTGAACCCCACACATCTACTGTCTGGAGATGGTCTCCTTATTCTGCCATGAAACTTTCCAACTTGGAGGAGACCAGGAGGAATAATATTCCCCTCTGGTAATAGTAAGAAATGCCACAAGATATTGCTCAGTGATGTATTGACTTTTTTCATGTCATGTCATCTTTCAGTAACATATGGAATGTAAATTCACAAGCTGTAATGACAAAACGGGGGAACAAGCTCTGCAGACACAGACTCCTTCAAAAAGTTGGAGAAATTATCACAGTGCTCTGCCATCCCAAGTGCCCCAGGCGGCGAAGGGCCAGCCCGGCTATAACCGGGTATGGTCTGCTCATCTCTGAAGATACTCCCCTTCTCCAGCTGCAGCAGTTAAGCACATCCTGCAGAATTTAAATGCATTTTTGGGGAGAGTCTGGTTAATGTTGCCTACTAAGAAGACACTTTTCTTCAGTATATGCATAAAGAATAAATCTGACAAAATGAATTGGAATCATTGGGCCAAAATCAACCTTAAGTGCAGAAAGTCATCACAGAAGAATTAACATCAGGCAGCGATATTGTTTCGGGCTCAAATTGAGAAGGTTCATTTCAAAGTTGGAGTTTCATCTAAACTCTAACTGTTCTTTAATGAAACTTGCCCCACTGGAAGCAGAGTAAGAGCTATCCTCCTTTAAGAAAACAACTACTCTTTCCTCCCATCTATGACTAACCCCAATTAGAATTTACTCCTTTTATAAATATTCAGGCATCATTTGATGCACGGTTGAAGGGAGATTAATCTGAAACCGTTTCTGGATGAGGAAGAATCACAACGATCGTTCACAGGAGGCAGATGCACTCATCTGTGAGAAAGGGGAAGAGAAAGCTCTACAAGGATGGAGCACTCTCAAACTCTCTGAAGCACTTGATGGATCTTTTCCCACCCTCTGTGATTAATAGAATGCATAAGCTATTCAGTCTGCGAGCATTTTGCTTGAGGTAGCTTTGATTTGAAAAATGAGACAAGTGCTTCCAATGCTGTCATTGATAGGAAATTAGGTGATAAAAGAGAGCACATTTAAGCAGCTCTTAAATATTCATAATTAGAGCTGTCAAACTGCTACACTATCCCCTCTCTCCTCTTGCATTTACCCAAACGTTCTGTCAGGAGTAATGAAAACAGCAAAGCTGGGGGCATGTGACTACTAAAGTGTTTCAGAAGTAATCACAGGAGGACAAACAGGGTTGATTCTTTTTTTGCTCCAGACCACAGTACAGCTATAGTCATCAAGCCACACATACCATTTGCTATGTTGTGAGGTTTTAAGTTGCTTTTCTTTTAATAAATGGTACCATCAGAGCTTTCTCCTGCTACTTCCCCTCTGTCTGGTGCAGTAACAGAGCATTTGACTTAACAACTTTTGATTTCCTAGAAATACATCCCAGGATGACTTTTCTCATGACTCTGGGGAAAAAAAAAAGAGAGAGAGAGAAAATAATCAAATACAAAATTATAACAATAAGCAAAACCAGCTCATTTATTTATTATGAAAAGAATAAATGTTTATATAGATCTCTTACTTCTGAAGCCCCATACTGACAGAAGGGGCTCTCACACCACCATGTCCCAAATATTAAAGTAGGTAGACTCAAAAAATGAACACCATTAACTCTGTTCTAACATTCCATTAATTTAGAAGAACTCCAACTGGGCTCTGCCTTTTTGGTCAGTTTGGTGCACAGTGTGTCAAGAAACTGGAGAAAGACATGTTAGAATAGGCAGTTGCCCAAGCAAAGCAGCACTAAGCATTTCAGGTTGCTCCTGACTGGACCAAACCTCTGCCACAAAAGCCCAGCTGCTCCTAGAGAAGGCAATCTCTGCTTTTCCAGGCAGCTTCCAAAGGTATGAGTTCCTCCTGTGCTGGGAGGTCACACAAGCAAGCTATAGCTGCAGGAGCTCTGGTCAGTCCAGCCAAGGAGCTGATGTAGAACATGGAGCAGTGACTTCCAGCTGCCTTCAGCATCCATTGGGTTGGCCCTCGAGGAGCAGCAAGGACAGATTGTCACCTAGCATGTATAACTACTACTGGAACATTTCCAAACTGGATCAGAGTTATAAGGTTGACTTGGAACCCACCTAAGAGGTAGTGAGCAGTACAAGGCACTGTTGTGCTCTGGTTTTGGTACAGGCGAGGAAGAGAAATGTCTCTGGCGCTTGGCACTTCGGGAGGATGGATGTCTGAAGAATGGAGTTACTCCCAGAGACTTTTGGCTAGGTCGATATCCCCACACCACTGAAATGAGACTAGCTCGGAAAAATTAAAGGGATTGGCATCTCAGTTTCATGTCTCTTCTAAGAAGCATCACACAGTTAGGGCTAGAAGCAGTAACAATGTCCTCTTCAGATTTATCAAATGCAGTAGTCTGTCCTTCACGGGCTGGGTTCTACTCTTGTGAAAATCTGCTGAAGTCAGGGAGAAGTCGGAACGGGAACGGAGCACAGGTCCCAGTAGAATGACAAGATAAGTCTTTCTGGAACAAGCAAGACACTATTCCTCATTCCCTTGTGCAAGTGGTGGGTGGATACTGAAACATTGCTGCTGTCACTTTTTGATTTTATGTTATGTGGCTTCATGTTGAGCCTTAATTTGCTGCTTTTTATAGCTCAAGTGTAAGGAATACAGTTGAACAAATGTTACTACCCCCTCCCCCCATAAAAACAAACTGCTGTGAATATTGATTTGCATTTTTGAAGAGATTCACTGGGATTACACTCCTAGTTCACCTCCAACAAGTAACTTGGTGAATTCTCTAATGAGAAACAACCACAACTCTGAGCAGGGAGCACTGTGTTTGGAGCATGGGTCAGACTCAGGTCTTCCAGGGAGAAGTGAAGGCAAGCTTTGGCCAACCACCTTAGTACTGGTCACAGGTACCCTTCTCAAGTCGCAGGGCCCAGCTACAGGCTGTGAGGACAATGACACAATCTGTTTTCCCCTTCACACAGGTCAGGACACCTCAGCAGCACAGCAGCTCTCAGGGAAGACACGCTGAATTTCTGCCTCAAAGTTTGCAAGAGGAGGAAGCAAAAGATATTGCAGACTGCTGGGTTTTTTTCTACATTCCCTTCATGGCCAGATCCACAGCGGTGACCTACAGATGTTTTGGGAATCACTCCTGAGTCTCAGAGGCATGAGCCAGAGCAGAGAGCAGCCTGGCATAACAACAACACACAAAGCACAGCTGCCTAAGTGCCTCCACCGGCGTATTCCTCTCACTGTGAAGACTTTGATAAATCATGTAGAAAGAGCAGCAAACACAACTGCCTGTGGTAGTCTGTCCTTCACAGGCTGGGTTCAGCTCTCGTGCAAATCCGCTGAAGTCAGGGAGAAGTCAGAAGGGGAACAGAGCACCAGTCCCAGTAGAATGACAATAGCAGGCATATTCAGTAGCATACTAATTCAGTTCACTAAATTGGGCACTTTCCCACTTTATTTAAATAATTGTAGTGAAAGAGACATTTATAGAATTAAAAGTTTGGAACAAAGTTTGATTTAAACAAAACTGAATGAAATAAAAAGGTACATTTTGAGTTGGCAGAAAGAAATAGACTATATTTGGATTTTGGTCAGAAATTCAAGGACTGTTTTTATCGCCTCTAAATATGGAAGCAGAATTCTGAGGTCCCTGGTACTGGAAGTGATTCTGGAGGCACATCCTCTTTGGAAGAAGATTAGGGTAATTTTCCACACATTTACATTTATTAATAGAGAAGGCAAGAAAAAAATTAACTGCCTCAGAATTGATGGAACCTTGAAAAAGGCTCAGTGCCGGGAAAAGCTTCTGTCCAGAGCTTTTACCTCCTGCTCTAAAAGGTATCTTGCATCAAAGCATTGCTGCCTTCAGTCATCCACCTCTTCATCCCAAGACAAGTTGAAAAGTGACCAGGAATTTCTGATCCATTTGAGAAAGCACTTTTGAACCTGTTTTCAGGCAGGTATTCAAGGAAAATGGCACTGACTTCAATCCACACTGATGAACTAGGCCACCAACAGCGATGGTCCCAGTTTATGTCCATAGTGGCCTTCCAAGGGATGCTAGCAGAATCTGTACATCCTTGCTGAACAATGACATAGCTCAGCTATTTCCTTTTTTTTTGGGCTGCTGGACTAATTGCTGGCTTTCAGTATTTTTGGATGGATTTGGGCCAACAGCCAAGTGACCTTGAGCTCATCGTGTTCTGCCAGCTGCTCTGTGATGCTTCCTGCCTACTTCTCACCTCCCTCCCCACTCTCACCTGCAGAGCACAGGTGAGGGTGTCAGCTCATCCTGACAGGACAACTTTCCTCATCTCCTTCTGTCCAGCAGAGAACGATCTTCAGACAGACAAGGCCACATTTCTCAAACTTGTGGACTCCAGTGGAATACCTTCAGGTTTTAACTGCAGAACAGACAGAGCGGGGATGTGCAGTGAGTACCACTGATGTACTAGGGGAGAGCTCTGGGGAACTGGGGTTGTTTAGTCTGGGGAGAAGGAGGCTCAGGGGAAACCATCTTGCTCACAACAACCCCCTGAAAGGAGGTTGGAGGTGGGTGGGGTCAGGCTCTGCTCCCAGGTAACAAGTGATACAACAATAAGAAATGGCCTCAAGTTGTGCCAGGGAAGGTTTAGGTTGGACATGAGGAACAATTTCTTGCCTACAAGGGTCGCCAAGGCCTGTCCCAGGCTGCCCAGGGCAGGGGTGGAGTCCCCGTGATCCCTGGAGGGGTTTCCAAGCCCCCCGTGGATCTGTGGTGCTGAGGGACAGGGGTCAGTGGTGCCCTGGCAGTGCTGGGGGAGTGGTTGGACTGGATGATCTGAAAGGGCTCTGCCAACCAAAATGATTCTATGATTCTATGACACAGCTCTCTTGATACTTTGTGTGTTCTTGTGCCCTCCGCAACACCTCTGACCTGTGGTTTCAGCAGGAGACACTTGCCAGGGCCAAAGGAGCAGTGAAAACGGGAACGTTGCCATGACCCAGAGGTGCAGCTGCAGCTCTTCTAGGCACACTCAAGTCACCTTCAGTTGCCAGCTCTGGTGCTGACAACAAGGATGTCTGCACAAAATGTGCAAATCTGCTCAGGACCCTGGGTGAGCACTTGGCTGTGGTGTCCTCAATGTCCCAGCACCCTTGTTATCCGTACCGGAGCTGAGTCCTCGGGGCCCCTTGGTACTGTGGCAATGCAAGTGCAGTTGTTGGCACGCTTGATGGAAGGGACGTAGAGACAGGCTGTACATCCCTGCTGAGAACCTCTTGTGTATCTGCACAAACACCTCTCTCCCTGTGAAGCAGCATCGGGTTAACTACACGTGTTCATAGAATCATAGAACCATTCAGAAGCTTTTAAACCTCGTGATCTTACTGGAAGAGGAAAGCTGAAAGCAGGGCACTTGTTTATAAGAAAGGCATTTACAGAAGCAAGATGCTTTTATCTGTTCACTGTGTGGTACCAAATAGAGGATTCTGTGAGCATGTGCATCAGATAATTGTGAAAAATGTATCTGCGTTAACTTTGTTAAACATCTCACTAATGTGAAAGAAAGACTAAAGGTCATCTGTCAAATGTAGTTGTGAGGCAGGAAGAAAAATCTCTCATGTTGGATATCTCGAGACCTTTAGGCTCATGATATTTTTGTTGAAGAGAAAATGTGATCAATGAATCATTAGGAGTCCTGTGCCTGATAATGGAGGTCAACAGTGCCTTTCAATGATGAGTTTAAGCTGCTTTTATTAACCTGTCTCAAGATGGTTGATTGCTTTCTAATGTGATGAGACCCTCTCCAGCACTTGAATTTTAAATATTTAGGGATCGTCATTGTCAAATGCTTCTCAGTAATACTTTGCCATAAGTGACTTATTATGCGAGTGAAACTCAAGGTAGTTTTTAGTACAGTCAGAGAGATTTCAGCATTCTAATCATATTTTACAAAGTACTTGCTAAAATAAAGGTAACTAATAGGAGGACACCTGGAGATGAATGAGGAACTAGGTGGATCTCACTTTCTTTTCACACTAAGCTTTTGAGTATGTAAATACACTAATTTCTGATTCTAACTGCCTCCAGCTAAATCCTGGCTCATGGTAACAGTGCCTATGTGAGAAGAAATGAATTCATCTCTGCTCAGGTCCTCACGAGCAAAGCCATTTTCAGTATCGACACTTTCTGATACGAAATCTATTTTGCGTCTCGTTGGCTCTATAGATTACACTCACAGTTCTGTTGCACGGTGAGAGAGGTGCAAAGTGATGTCTGACTAAATGACAATCGGGCGCCGCACAACAATTTTCACTCCTGTTTCAGGCTCCCAATTCCCATCTCCTTTACACCAAAGTGAGTCGCGAGTAAATCCATTTAAACCCACCAGACTGTATGAGTGGGAAAGGGAGAGTAAGGGAGATCTTAATTAGGGGGGATGAGCAGCAGTGTTCCATATTTAAATCGCTTTGTGGAGTTGGAGTCGATAGGATTTTGTTCATGCACCCTTTTTAAAACTCTGGCAGCCTGGGCCTTCTTCTCAAAAGTCAGTTCCAGTGTCAGTTCCGAATTGATAACAAGGAGCAGAGCAGAGTTTTTCAGTGGGTCCTTCCAGCACCAAATATTCATGGTAGATGAGCTTCCTGTGCCCTGTTTTCACCTGGTGATACGTTAGAATTATTAATTCACTAATTAGTCACTATTAAGTCACTAATTAGGCTGGGAGCTGCTCAAATTCCTGTGACTTCACTTTATTGTACAGCTACGTGACATAATGCTCAATTGTCTCATCTGCCATCTGCTTTGGTGTCAAGATGTGCTTTTTTCCAAGTGACATTCTGTTGTCAATTGCAGCATTCTTGACATTTCTAAATGTCTTTGTTGAGAAGTTTGTGGTTTATTTTATGTTTCCACAAGAAGGTGTTGTTGATCACCACCAGTGCTACGGGACTTGCTGTTTGTGGCAGCCAGCGGGATCACTCACCCTGCCACTTCTAGGCAGCACCCTAGAAAATTCTGAAGCTTTGCAGTCATTTCTCCCAGTTCCCTGCTGGTTTCACTTCGGAGTGAAGGATTCACTTGGCTTCACTTGCTCTCTTTGCTATTTCACAGTTCTGCTAAAAGGAAGGCAGGCCATTGGCAAGACCTGGGAGCTATACTACTGTATTTCAATGGGGTGTCAAAGCCTAAGAAAGATGTAGTCCTGCAAATAACAGGAGTTTTCCAGATCAGTTTAGCTAAAGAAGCAGCTGAGAGATAATAGCCAACTTACCTTGGTCTGTCTGAACAGCTTTCATCTCATTCATTCTCATTATCTTGGCAAGCCCCACTCACTGCCCACAAGACAGAAAACTTGGCCTAATTTTGCTCTCGTGTGTCTAACACAAACGGTAAGGTAATGGCATGATTTTAGTGCTGCTACAGCAAAAGTTTCACATTTAAAGTTAAAATGTGTCTCCTAGACTCAGAAAGCTTGATCATCCCATTTGTTTTCAGGCAGAAGCATTATCTGAAAGCAACTTCTCCTTGAAAACTGTCATGCTACCACCCTGAAAGACAGCAGAACGGAGAAGTATTTCACGTGATTTTGGGGACTTGTACATCTGGGCATTTTGCAAAGAGCAAGTTTGCAACAATCTGCTGAATTTTCCAAAATTATTATGAAACCAACTCAGAATCATCACCTGGGTCCTGTTTGATCACATCTCAGCAAATCTGCATATAAAAAATCAGTGGGTTTCTAAAAGGAAGGAATCAAAGCTCCAGCTCATCAGGTTCTCAAATTAATGTTTCATTTTGTCTGCCTGGGTTTAAACTTCAAAATCCACGCAAAGGAAGACACAAGTGGTCAGCTTGCAAAACAAACATACCTCGCTGAAGGTAGGAATACAGGTTTACAAGCATGTTTTCTGTCTATGTGTATGTAATTGAAAACTACGGGAGCTTACATGGAAAATGCAAACTCAAATGTCAAGGTATAAAAGCAAGATTTTTTTTTCAAATGATAACAATCAACATTGCAGTCAAAGTGCTTTTTCCTATATGTAAAACCAAGATCTCGTGCCACCTTGAAGACCACTGCTGAATCCATTGAGACAATGAACACAACTCTTTGAATTTCCAGTACAAAATCAACCTTTTTAGCAAATAAGATGTTTGATAGTATGCATCCACTTTTCTTTTTATTCAAATTGTTTGAGTTTAGAGGGTTTATTTAGAAAACAGAGGCTTAGTGTCAAATGTTTCCATCATAATAACTCATAGCCAGAGAAAGAGTATCTGTGAATATCCTCAGTCCAATCCTAAACCATCTACAGGTTGCTTTTTTTCTTTCTCTAATCAGCGAGACCATAATGAGAATATGCTTTATCTGGAGCTGTTCTGCACAGCTTGAGTAAATTGGAGTGAAGGAAAAGCTGCAATCATTCAAACCATTCATTTAAAGAGATGTTGCTCTCCTCCTTCTTCTCCACTGATCCTCTAAAGCTCATTTGTGAAGTATTTTTCCACTTTACTTTCCTCTTCTTTCCTCTAATCTCTCCAATTGAAGATGTCTGTATTTTCATTGATGGAGGACACAACGCCCAGGAAAGGCCTTACAGAGTGAGTGAAAAGCAGTTGTTTTCCAATAGCCAACACTGTCCACACCAAATGCACGGCTGGGATTTTCTATGATCCTCTAACTGATGAGTAACATCATCAAGGGTTGAGTCATAAGCTTAATTCACTACTCAACTCTTTCCCAAACTTACCATCAACTCTTTCTCAAGCTTATCACCACCTGTTTCTCACACTTTCCACACAGTGGTGGGGAGGATAACGTGGGATTCAGCAGCAGCAGGGGGGTTACCTTTGATGGCCAGCGTTGTTTCTGCTCCCAGCTAACCCACCTTCAAGATGCTCCCAAGCCCTTTGCAGGAATGACTGAGCAACCCTTGTAGCAACTGCTTTAGTTTATTGTGTATTATAATCAGGTAACCTCAAATTGCTGCCAGTTTCCCCCAGCGCACCGGGCTGAGAGCTCTGGTTTCTCCAGGAGCAGTTATGGGAGGTCTCCAGGGCTTCGTGGGCAGTTATGCCACTTTTACAAGACAGACTTCTTCTAGAAGAGGTTTGGTAGGCTGCTGTAGGCCCAAAGCACTCCTCCAAGGAAAGCCATCTCTGCCTGTGAGTCAAGCTGTGGCTAATCCCCTGAGGGATGAAGCCAGCTTGAGAGGCTGCTATTCCCCCGGAACACGTAGCCACACATTCACACTCCCACCCCACCCCAGAAGCTACTTCCCTCCCTCAGCTCTGCTGATTCAGCTGCCTCAGGAGCATGGTCTGAAACCTGTGAATTGACTGTGTTGATCTCTAGGACTTCTTTCTCGGTGCAAGAACTATTTTAACCAAATCTGTTGTCACTGGGCGATGAAGTAGAGTCACAGCCTTCGGCTGTTTGACATTCAAAACGGAAAATATTTGTTTAACAGAATTTCCCCTAATTTACTCTGAACCACAACACACATCCTAGGTACAAGCTCATACAAGTTTACAGATGATTCTTGTCTTACATGAGTCACCTGTGGTTGAAAACCTCCCTAGTATCTTGGATTGAACCTGTACAGTGCCGCATGCCCATGTATAAACAGATCTAAACCAAGACATTTTCCCCCTTTCATTGATAACTGGCAACTGAAAATGTATTGGCGAGACCTTGAAGTGACTGCAGCCGATGTAAGAGAAACATCAGATCCGAAGTGCAGCACTTAGTATCTTTTTCTTGGACACCTCCAGCATATCAAAATAGCTCGTGGGAGGCACAGTTGCACACACAAACACTCTTGTTGCTTCGTGGCAGGACCTGCACGTACATTCCCCACTCCTCATCACACCACCTTCAACGTGTGTTTCATCACGCTGGCGCTGAAGGCGGCTTTAAGGATAAAATAGCCTGCGAAAACACACCGAGGACAAGATTCCATCCTGACTGACCAGCCTCGCGGATCGATGGAAATGTGGAGGACAAAAGGTCACAAACCGGGCTTGGGGACCCTTTTCCTTGCTGACTGTCAAGCAGTGCCGAGGCTTTGAACCGAGTAGCTTGTGCCATGGGCGGAGGTTTACACGTTCCATCTTGCTCCCAGTGTTGGAGACATTTCCAACCATGAACCTGACCCAAGAACAGAGGAACTGTTTTTCTTCCTCTGGTTGCAAGCATAGACTTAATCAAGGGCAAATTTCTGTGCACGACAGATTTCTTCTAAAAGAAGGAAATGTGTTTATTGGCTTTTTTTTTTTTTAACTTGTAGAAATAATCTTATGCCAAAAAGTAGGTCTACCCTAGACAGGTGATAAGAAGGACTGACCCTGGAAAAAGAACATGTTACTACGTTGCCCTTCTTTCCATCACTGTCTGATCAAGTTCTCACTCTGTTCTTTAAATTCTCCTAAAAACACCTAACAAAACCAAGCCACACCATTGCTGGCATTTCCAATATTAAGACCACGCTACAAGAGAACTTTCTCAAAAAAAGAAAATCAGGTCACTGTGAAGCTCATAAAAACACAAACCACATCACAATCTGTTTTCAGCCCGATTCCCTAGTGCATAGCAAGACAGGCACCGAGCACTTCGAAGGCCTCAAATTAGCTTCACTTTGTTTTGTTTACCCCGAATCAGTTCAGCGAAACCGCGTCGTCACAGCCGGTCCACTGATCGGAACAGATTATGGTCTACACATCGCTTTCCACAGCGCCTGCAGTCATCCAGGTTTCCCTGCTATCTCACCAGCTATCTATGGTCTGGCTTCCCAGCCCAAAATCAAGCTCTACCTTGTATCCACTGGTAACTCCATCCCAACTACCTCGTCCGAGGTTTTGGCACCAGACCCGCAGCCTCCCGACTCATCTTCACAGTATTCCACAAATACAGCATTCTGCTAAAATCACATTCAGTCTTCAGACAGGAAATCTAATCCTGCTTGTTTACAAACCAACCAGAAACGTTTTTAAGCATGTGAGCTCAGATAATTATCATCAATATTAATGGAACTTGCTTAGAATTAAGCACGTCCCCTAGTGTATTTCTAGTAAGGCTGTACATTGGTGAAACCAGGAGAAGGAGCTACCCATTATCAGTAATCAGGAATTTAAGTGGGTTTTGAACAATAAGCACTGTGACTACCAGGCATATTTTTGTTATACTGCTGAGGTTGATTCTGATAGTCAGTAAAAGATGGTGGCTCAGGTCTTTGCCATGTTTTACTCCTTACAGGCAGGTGTTTTTCACATTATATGGACTAGAAAATAGGAAAGAGTCTTCCTATAATCAAATTTTCATGCCTATGCTGCATTATTTGGACTGCAAAAGCACTTCTGTGTCCCAGGAAATAGGATACACGCCGAAATACAAGAAATTCATTTTATACGGATAAAAAATGAATCAGGAAGCAGAATTTGGTCAACAAACTGTTGCACTTTAGTGTGAGTGAGTGAACAACTTCTCCCTTACAGGAAGAAATCCTACGATACAGATTTTTACTTCAGAGTGTGCTGAAGTAGTCATTGGAAGGGGATGATTTACAGACAGTGTCGGTATTTTAAGGGCACTTTCTACTATTTGCCAAAATTACCAGCACTTTGGGTTTTCCTGATAAAAGTGTTCTTCATAATGATCCTCACAGCAGGCTTATGAATTGGTTGAATCATCTTGTAACTACATCTACTGCCATCCAGAGGTAATTGGTGAAAGCTTGAAGAGCACATCTAAGTTAATGGCATCGCTGATAGTGAGACACGGATACTGCGCATCGGAGCAGTTCCCATCAAACACAAAATGCTGTACCCAGTGAACAGAAACGACAAAAATCAAAGTTAGGCAGGATAATTCTTTATTCTTTCCCAACAGAAAAACAAACGATTGAACTACACGATGATGTAGTTCTTCTGTTTCATCTATATAACTTGCATTATGCTTTCTGTTCATCTTTTGGACAGCTCTTTCTACAGATCATATTGGGTCATCCTGTGGTTTTCATGCAACTGTGTCACTGATCCATTATCATAAAGGTGGCCCTATTAGAGTATTACTGCGAGTCAGTATTACTGGAGCAATGGAGTAAAAGAACAGTCCCGTTTACTCTGCTGGGGTCACTCATACAGTGAATGACAGTTTCTGGAATGCATCAAAAGGCTGGAAGTCTGTTCCACAACAGCACCTGCCAGGAGGTAATTTTTACCTTCTGAAATTCTTCTTTCCCTTTCTTAGCAGGTTCATGCTATCAAGGAAACAAGATGGCCAATTCCCAACGCGCTCTCCACACGCTGATCATTAACGCTTAAAGCAGCTTTGGAGGTGTAATATAAATTATCAGTTACGTCCTCGCAGTCACAGACATTGACCTGAAGGCTTCTAGGTTTTATACAAATATAGACCAAAAGAACTCAAAGGAGTTAAATGGATAAAACAGGAGGCCACAGGCATCAGGGTAACAGGATTGACCAGACAGCTGATAGTACAAAAGTATTTTATACCTAAATCTAAATAGTGCATCTGCATCTCCTCAAAGAACTGACTTTAAAGCTAATCTTAGCTATAATTTCAGATGAGCTGTCCGTGGCAGGGAACAAAATATTATCCTGTGCAATGCCATCGTGTGGTAAACAGGGAAACGATCCGTGCCATCCATCCTGGGTTTAAATGTACGGGGCCTCTGCTGCTCCAGGGTGTGCACATCATGCTCAGAACTGCTGACTTGGAAGGGGAAAAAAAAGGCATTTCATCAGTTAGACTAACAAAGTATAAATTGTGATACATTAGCCATGCCAATTTGAGAATCAGCTATTCATCTTCATGCACCAGTACAGGTGAGGGGCTGATCTGCTGGGAAGCAGCTCTGTGGAGGAGCTGGGACTCCTGGGGGATGGACTTGTTCACCATGAGCCAGTGATGGGTCTTCAGGGCTAAGAAGGCCGATAGTGCCCTGGGGTGCATTCAGAACAGTGTGACCAGCAGGCCAGGAGAGGTTCTCTTGCCCCTCTACTGTGCCCTTTGGGAGGCCACATCTTGAGTATTGGATCCAGTTCTGGGCTCCACAGTTCAGGAGAGACAGGGAACTACTGGAGAGATTCCAGTGGAAGCTCCAAAGATGCTGGGGGGCTGGAGCATCTCTGTGCTCAGAACAGGCTGAGAGCCTTTAACTTAGTAGAGTACTGTATCTAGCACAGTAACTCCTGTCACTTTCCCTGGCTACGGCCAAGTGCTATTGTGAGCACCAGCTCAGAATGTCCCAGCCATACCAGCCCAACCTGCTGCAGAACAGCGGGCAAAATCTTCCAAGGGTCGTGCTTCAAAGTGCAGGAAGTCTGAAGAGGATACAAGTTTTTAGTCACACCAGGACCCTGGGGTAGGAGTTTCCACCAGGATCAAAAGGCAACTGATTTGTTTGTTTCCAATAATGTTACCAAAGCTCCTGATTTACCTGCAATGGCTCAGCATTCGGTCTGCGTTTGGTGTGCAATTAACTCCAAACTCCTAAACAGTTAATTGAACTCTGCTTAAAGGGTTAAACTTTAAGGGGTTCTGTGAAGCGCTCCCGTAGGCAGGAGCAGTGGCCTGTGGTGACCCCAGAGTGACCCCCACAGCAAAGGCGGCACCTCCCGTGACGCATCTCGTCAGTCGCTCGGAACTGTGCGCAGTTCCCGTGAACTTCTCCGGTTCCTCCTGTCCCGTTGCTCCGTCGGTAATTAGCTGCACTGGTGACGGTTCCGTGCCTATATGATGCCGCCATAGGGTCTCAGACAGCCCGGGCGGGCCGGGCTCGGGGAGACAACCGCCCCAGGGCCCATCTGTCACCCCCGGGCACAAGCAGCGGGACTCCCTCTCCCGGCGGGCAATGCGCCGAGACCGCGCTTCGGGGAGCGGAGACGCGCTTCCGGCGCGCCGACCCGGAAGGGCTTGTCTGCCGGCAGCTGACCACACGTGCAGGAGCGGCGCGGCCTGGCCCGGTTCTGCTGTTGCTGCCGCCGCCGCTGCTGTCATGGCGGCCCTGCGGGTGGAGGAGGTGCTGGCGGCCGCCGAGGAGCGGGAGGCGGAGAAGCGGCGCAGCGTGACGGTGGAGAAGGAGCTGGAGCTGGAGTTTGACCTGGGCAACCTGCTGGCGCTGGACCGCAATCCGCCGCCGGCGGCGGGACTGCGCGGGGCCGGCCCGCGGCGGGAGGCCCTGCTGCGGGAGCTGGCCCGCGACAACGCGCAGCTGCTGGTGGCCCGGCTCTGGGAGCTGCCGGCCGAGCGCGCCGGCGGCGCTGGGGGCCCGCTGGTGGCCCAGCTACCCGAGCCGGCCTTCCGCCTGCCGCGGGAGAAGCCGCCGCCGCGGCCGCGGCCGCCGACGCGCTGGGAACAGTTCGCGCGGCTGAAGGGCATCCGCCGGCGCAAGCGGAGCTCGCTGGTGTGGGACGAGCAGGCCAAGGAGTGGCGGCGGCGCTGGGGCTACCGGCGGGCGGGCGGCGACCCGGCCCGCGCCTGGCTGGCGGAGGTGCCGGCGGGCGCCGACCCAGAGGAGGACCAGTTCGCCAGGCTGCGGCGGGAGAAGCGGGAGCGGGTGGCCCGCAATGAGCTCAACCGCCTGCGCAACCTGGCCCGGGCCCACCGGGCCGGCACCACCGCCCCCGCTGCCCCCCTCCACCCCACCGGCCACCAGAGCCGGGAGGAGCTGGGCCATGTTGCGCGTGTCGCCCGCGTCTCCACCGCCTCGCTCGGCCGCTTCCAGCCCCGGCTGCCAAAGGAGCCGGCGGAGCTGCCATCCCGCAGCGGTGGCAGAAAGCGCCGCTTCGAGCCGCTGCTGGGCAACCTGGCGGCCGAGCGCAGCCGGCAGCTGGATCTGCTGCGGGACATGGGCAGCAAGAAGCCGGTCCTCGACATCACCCGTGCCGTCAACAAGCAGCTGCGGCAGGAGGAAGCTGAGGCGGCCGCCGCCAAGGGCAAGAAGCAATCGCAGCGGGGCAAGCGTGGTCGCCGGCAGCAGCGAGTTGGCCGCAGCGGCAAGAGGAGCGGAGCCCGGCAGCAGCAGCAGCGGCCTGCCAGCGGCAGCACCGGCGGTGGCAAGAGAAAGAAGGCATAAGGGACAGAGGGACTGTGGAGCCTGGGGCAGGAAGGGACTGTTGCTGCCAGCCTCCTGCCTGGTGCTACTCCCACACCTGTGTGTCAATAAATATGCTCCAGCCTTTCTAAAATGTCCTGCGTCTGGCTCTTAGCTGGTGGTCAAGGAGAGCTGGTGCTGTGTCAAGGGGGTTGTGAGCCCTGCTTGCCCCCTGTTCTTGCAGGGACAGACGGGTAATGTCACTTGATGGCTGCACCATCTCCAGGCAGAACAGGAGCTGAGCAAAGCTGTCCCTTGCTCAGGAAGCTGGGATCTGTGTTTTGATCGAGGAGCAACAGCCTGCCCAGGTGTAGTAGTCAGAGGACATGGCTGCTGCTCGCTGCTCTGGGCAGATGGCCTGACGGTGGAGCTCTTGGTCTGTAAGTCAGCTTGCTCAGGGGTATTCGGGCTCTTACAAAAGGTATGTGAAAACTTGGTGTAAGATTTATTGCAGGACCTAAGGCAGATTTCCTGGAGTTCTGCTGACAGAAAAAAGACATCAAAGCTGGTGACCAGCCATTGAATTCAACAGGAAAATGTTTGAACAGAAGTTTAAAACCTGCATTTCTCCCTGTGCTAACAATAATCCATCTTTTCATAGAAATAGTATCACAGTATTTTTCTCTACCAAACCATCAGAGAGCAGATATTGGGATCAATCTCAGACTTCTGCCTGTCACTCTTGCAGCTCTGTAGTGCCTCCTGTACGCCTGAAATGAAAGGCAACTTTCCATCCTGGTGCGCGTGGCGTACCTCCAGGAAGGACGCTGTTCCCAGGGGTCATCCCTAGTAAGGGGGGCAGTGAAACAAGTTCCAGCAATCTCAAGTCACATAAGTTCTCAAGCTTTCAAGTAGTAAATTTGCGAGTGGTTAACAACATGACAATATTTTGCTGCGCGTGGGTTTTTGAAAAACCGTGTGACTCTGCAGGGGTTCCGCTGTCTCGTTCCGTAGCGGTTTGGTAGGATGGCAGCTTGGGCACCATCCTGCGGCTGCTGGGGGCAGAAGTGGGGGTGGGTGTGCCGCGGAGCTGAAGGGGTTGGGGTGGTGTTGATGGACTGACTGTAGTACTTAACCGATGGGCTTTACATAAGATGTGCCCTTTGCCTCTTCACGTTCCTGGGGCTGTGCTGAGCAGTCTGCACCATCGGGGGCTGCTCCACATGGGGCAGCAGTGGTCTGGGGGTCACCACCCATTGATAGGAAGCCTTCAGTGTGAGAAGCCAAGCAAAGTGGGGGCAAAAAGCACTTGGAAATGTGGAGAAATTGTTGTTTTGAGATACCTTCCAGCCCAGCGATCTTCCTGCTGTTTCCACAGGGTGCCTATCGTCACGGGCTGGTTCGGGTGGGGAGGGAAGGGACCCTTTAAGCTCATCCAGTCCAACTCCGAGCAGGGACATCTGCAAGTAGAGCAGGTTGCTCAGAGCCCCGGCCAACCTCCCCTGGGATGGTGCCAGGGATGGGGCAGCCACCACCTCTCTGGGCAGCCTGGGCCAGGGTCCCACACCCTCAGAGTCCAGCGGCGGGGGACCGGGCGGTGACCGCCCCGGGAGGAGGTGCCGCTGCCGGGCCTGCCCCCGGCCAGCCCCGCGGAGCCGCGGCGATGGCGGCCGGACGGGAGCGGGCCGCCCGCCTCCTGCGGCAGCTGCAGCGGGCAGCGTGAGTGCGGCGGGGTCCGGAGGCCGCGGGGTTTTGCTGACGGCCCTTCCCTGGCACTGACACCCTCCCGCCTCGCACGGATCCCCCTGGGCCGGCTGCCGCTACCCACCCGCCTTCTCCCGGCGGTGGGACCCCCGCAGCCGCCCACTGATGGCCGGGCCGGGCCGGGCCGGGCCTGGTCTCGTCTCCTCAAGCCCCGGGCTCTGCTGCCTGGGGGTGCGGTGAAGGGTGCACACAGGAGACTGATGGGCAAGGACGGAGTCGTTTTTCTGCCTTAGTTTTGTCTTTTACCATGCCTGTTTTTACTGTGCCTTTTTATTTGTTTTCCTTTAACCATTTTTTTTTCCCCCCAACCTTTTAACTAGATGTCGGTGCCCGAGCCATTGTCACACTTACTCCCAAGGTAAGACTTAATTTGTGTCTCCAAGATCATTCCACAGGAGACAGGGTTCCCATAGAGCTGTAGGTACTGGTGTAATCTGGGCAGAGCACGCAGGCAGCAGGCAGGGAAGAGAAGTTTAAACGCTGGGGTAAGCAGTTGTTTATTTTGCAGCTGTACAGAGATAGTGGTCGGTGTTGGAGACATTTGCTGTTGTGACTCCTCTCCCTCCACTTTGCCTTGAGCTTGTCTGCTTGATGTCTTAGTTCAGACTAAGCCCCTGTTAAACAGAAGTCATAGGTAAAAACTCCCTTGGTAAGTTTTAGGCAGCAATTGAGCCTGTAATGTAGCAAGGTGATGCCAGTTCAGTAAATTTTTACATAGGGGAATTGATATAACAGTGACTGTAGCAGAGAAAGAGTGTTCCTTGTGTTTCTTGACAGTGTTTGAGGAAAGAGTGCCATTTTTTAACTCTCTGAAAGTCAAGATTGGCTTAAGAATATGACAGCAGGGCACCTGTTAAACTGTCAGAAAGCAAGAGAGTAAATGGCTTGGACATGTTCTTGGCCTGTCAAATTAACGACTGGGCGTACAGCAGGCCCCAGCTGCAGGAGAGGTCAGACACGTACAGCCTGGCGAGAGATGGCAGTGAAAGAGCTGACAGCAGCTGGCCTGGGCATGAAGAGAAAGTGCATAAAGGATTTTAATACATCTCTCTGTTCTGTTGTGGGTCAGTGCTTCGGTGCACCCCAGAGTGTCTGTAAGGCTCATTATCGCGGCTTCTTCACTCACTGGGTCTGAATCCAAATCGCGTATCTTCCATCAGTACAGCAGACAGAAGGCACGACTTCAGCTGGAAGAGCAGAGCGCCTCGTCTGATCTCTCCTGGGAGAAGAATGGGCTGTTGCAGTGGGTGTAGCTTGCTTCACTCTGGCAAAATCAGCAAGAAATGGAGAGTTTTGTGGAAATTCATGCAGGAATGACATGGCAGAGAGAGGGTGTGACTGAAGTACCAGCCTCATAAACATTTTCTCTCTTCTACTAAATAAAGTTGACAGTGACACACTGATTCCTATTAGAACTGTGTTTATTATTAGCATTTAATGCAGTTTCTTAATTTTCAAGCAAACAATTGTTTCACAAGCAAGTTCAGGGCTAGGCCGATGTAAAAGGAAGTGTGATCACCTGCATTATCCTCACACCTACAAAAGATGTTCTCTGCCTGAGTGCACAGGGAGGATGTCCCAGGGTTTTGTCTTAAAAAGTTGGTCCTGAATGTTGTTGTATGGCCCCTGCACGCTCGTAGCACATCTGGGCCTGTGCGCAGCAGCACTCAGGATGTGCTCTTCTGGGCTTTACAGGCAAATTCTGGTGCAAACTTCCCATTAACTTCCCCAGTTTTTATAGGAAGGAGTTAATTCTTTAAAGGAGAAAACATTCTTCTTGTGCTGAATTATATGAATCATATTAAGTACTTGGATCATTTAATCTCACAAACAACAAGGGAAGAAATGGGCAACTGTTGAAGATAAGAACAGGTAACTGTGCAAATGTATTAGTGATTTGAAAAGCAAAGGAATCTGTCAGCTCCAGTATTGAGATACAGATTGAAGTCACTTTTTGTTCCCTAATTTTACTGTTTCGCTTCCATTGCAGTCCCTGAACGGCCTACCCTGGGAAGTACAGACTATGCATTTGAGGTAGATTTAATATTAAAATATATTTGAAAGTAGTATTTTGTACACTTCCAAACATGCCATTTAATAAATACATTAGTAAATATTTGTATTTCACTGACTGCTTGGGACTAGGTGCCATTTCTCCAGAAAAAAATATGTTCTGTTTTTTATAGATGGCCGTTTCGAACATCCGATACGGAGAGGGAGTCACTGAAGAGGTTGGCATGGTAAGGTTCTGGGGCATAAATCCAGCACTGGTGAAAAGTTGGTTTTTTAAAGGGCTACTGGCGCTGCCAATCCATTTTGTAGGAGTGACCTTCTGCACAGTGTGCCTGAATCTCTGCTGCTTCCTGGGATGTGCAGTCACATCCCCCGTGTAAAGCGGGCTGGCAGCACTTAATTAACTTAATTCCAAAAGTTTTGAATTCTGGCGACTCACCAGGATTTTCTCAAGATCCCTTTCATCTCTTCTCGCGCTCATTAAAACGAATTGGAGACTTCCCATTAAATCAGGTGGCTATTCGGTCAGCTCTGCGTTTGCACTGTGGCAGCTACGAGTTCTGTTTGGGCAGCGTGAGATGATTCGCCTGAGTGCCCTGTTCCAGTTTGCTTTAATCACTGGGGTTTTAAGTGATCTTTTTATTTTTTCCTCTGTTCTTGGCCTTTATGGCATGAACCGTTCTCTTTTTGATTTGCAAATTTGTAAGATAAATTAATAGTAAGATAGTAAATGAAGTTAGAACTGTCTGTAAACAGCTTTAGGATTATTTAGAATTGCATGTATGGTATAGTGATTGTGACAATTGATTCAGCAAGGGTTAAGCTAGTAGTAGGTTTTTTTTTTTTTTTTTTTTTTTTTTTTTTGCTAACTTATTTTGATTTTTCATCAATAAATTAATATTCAGCCTGAGATTCTCAAGATTTAAGTGCCATGCCTTGGTAGGCAGCTGGGGGAGACCTAACCTGTGGGAAAGTCTTTTATGTCACAGGAATTGTGTAGGAAAAAAATATTTTGAAACAATATTTTACCTTTTACTTCAAGTATTTCCACATAGTTTTCACTTTACCAACATCTTTATCATTAGTTTTCTTCTATCATAAGACTTCAACTGTATATGTTTGGCAGCTTTATATTTTATGCTGGTTTCTGTATTTATGTGGTTAATCTTCTCTAGCTGATACTGTTTCAAAAATTCTACAATAACCAACCATTTTTAGGTTAGGATTTTAATTATTATTAAATGTTTCTGTTGATTTGGACTAGTATTTAGTAGTTCAGTGTATGATTTTATACCAATTGTTTGTTTATTTTTCTTTTAATTGTTACTGTAGGACCTGCAGAATCTTGGTGCTAGAAAAGTTTGTCTGATGACAGATAAAAACCTCTCCCAGCTCCCTCCTGTAAATGCAGTATTGGATTCCTTGGCAAAATATGGTATCAACTTTCAGATGTATGATAACGTCCGGGTGGAACCAACAGACCAAAGGTACAACTTCTGCCACTGCGCTTCTCCCAGAGGTCCCTGGGCCTTTGGAGCACGATGCACGGCTGCTTACACACCTCCTTGTGACCTCTGTGCTCGGCTTCATAGTGAGTTTCTCTATGTGCTGATTTTCTCCTGAATAATTGGAAACCTTTTCTTCTTTTCCAAGTTTCCTGGACGCCATTAAGTTCGCTAAAAAGGGGGAGTTTGATGCCTATGTTGCTGTTGGAGGTGGCTCTGTAATAGACACCTGTAAAGCTGCCAACCTGTATGCATCCAGCCCTACCTCTGACTTTCTGGACTACGTCAACGCTCCCATTGGGAAAGGGAAGCCTGTCACTGTGCCCCTCAAGCCGCTCATTGCAGGTAAAGCAGGAGGCTGGCGAGAAGGGGACTCATTCTGCACTCTGTGATTATCATAATTTCTACTGAAACCAGTTTACTGCGACTGTTTCACCTTCCCGTGGGTTTACTTCTCTAGTTGTATTCAGCAGCAATTTTGCCCTTTACTTCAGTGGAAGTAAAATCACAGTTTTTGTCACTAGTTTGTCTTGTTTAGCTGAGCTTGAGTCCTTCCTGAGGAAAAGAGACCAGAGGGCCAGTTTCTCTTTGACCTGTTGGCTTTGGATCAGGGATACCTCTGAGATTTCAGGGATCCTGTATTTTTGGTGGTATTACTATTGTGTTTATTTATTTTTCAGTATTATGTATTACTTATTCTTTGTTGTTATCCCCATTCTTCCTTTTAAGTTCCTACAACAGCTGGAACTGGAAGTGAAACCACTGGTGTTGCCATTTTTGACTTCAAAGAACTAAAAGTGAAAACCGGTGAGATTTTTTTGCGTGTGGGTGTCTGCTACTCAAAGCAATTGCTTTTCTGATGTCTTCATTATTTCCCTGCCTTGAAAGAAGGGGATACCCCATGTCATTGCAGGTGTCATTTTGTCCATTTCAACTGCCACAGGCAAAATTGAAGAGCTTAAAGGCTTCCTACTTGAAATAAATTTATAGTGTATTACCATAAAGAAATACACTTTGTAATACAGTGGATTATATTTTGAAGACAAAAGAGGAAACTGAAATATTTCAAGTTCTTAAATGGCAGAAAATGTTAATTGCAAAGGAAATTTCTACTTACATTCAGGGTCAACCAACTGTTCCTTATTTCCTCCGTATTCTGCATTCTGCTTTTAAGAATTCTGTTTCTTTGTTGTGTAATTGCAACCAAATGCTCCTTTTCCTGACTGTGGAAACCTCAGGCTGGAGATGCTGTGCAGGTGAGGGACAGTGTCTTCCTTTGGCCTTTTCATCCCTGGCAAATGAAGATGTGGGTGAAAACGTCATCTTAAGCTTTATCACTAGTTTGAGGTTTTAATTCTAAACGTGTGGATTTTATATGCCCCACAGCCTCCTTGGGGCCCAAATGGGTCTGCTGGGGAGCTCTGACCATAGCTCAGAGTTTTCAGGTCTGTACGTAGTCAGTCAGTCTGTGTCAGTCCATCTCTCTCAAAGCCCCCTTAACCGAAGTACGAAGGCACGTGGCTATTAGGGATGCTGAAGGCAGCGATTAGCAATAGCTATTGACTGTAGACACAAACCAGTCTCGCCTGCCGAGTGTTCACAGAAGATACCAGTCTAAGAATACCGTCGCAGCTGCCGCTCAGCACAGACAGTTGGAACATTTAGGCTGCTCAGGGTGGGTTCTGAATGGAGAGAGAACATTGTCTGGTATAATTTTCTTCAAATCATGCAACTCTTTCGCAGGTACTTCATCATCAGTAAGACATTCATAGCTGTTTCTTAGTCTCCCTTCTCTCTATTTGCTTTTATTTTCATAGTTTGAGATAATTTTCCCTCATTATTCTTATGCTTTCAATATTAAGCTTGTCCTGTCCTGTTTTTGTTGCAAAAACTCTTCAGCTCCTTTTCCTCTCTTGCATACCACAGGTATTGCTTCACGAGCCATTAAGCCAACGTTGGGCATCATTGATCCTTTACACACCCTGTCTATGCCTGAGAGAATAGTGGCCAACAGTGGCTTCGATGTGCTTTGGTGAGTTTTCTGTGTAGGCTGCTACGTTAATTGATAACAATTTTGTGGCTTTACTGTGGTGATTCTAGGGAGAAAAACAACCCCAACATTTTCAGAGCAGAAAAGAATGATCTTTTTTTCCCCTTTTCCTGTTGTTATTAAGGTGGTCTCCATTGTACTTTCCTCTTACTTAATTTCACTACCTCCTTCAGAATGTATGGAAACAAATTGCTCATTTGCAGAATTTTTGATGTTTTTGCAGTGCACCGAAGAAAATTTTTCCTTCCAGGGTGGTTGTCAGGGAGGAGAGTCCGGGTATCCCTTTTTAAGAGACTAAGTTGATGCTATAATCCAAATTGTGACAACATTTAGCATGTTTACCATGGCAAGGGATAGAGAACAAGAATTTTCTAGTAAAAGCCACAATGTCTCAACAAAAATTTGTGAAGGACTGTGGTATGCTGGCACCATCTTCAAACCTCTCATTATTTACTCTTCACTTGGCACAATTTTTTCTCTATCTTAAACCTACAGCTTTTAACTGCACAAAATGCATGGGAGTTTCTGCTCAGAGGGCCAGAAACAGTTTGTCTGTAAAATGGAGCTCTCCCACTTGAGTAATTCATTTCTTTATCTTTCCTTTAGCCACGCTCTAGAGTCGTACACCGCTCTTCCTTACAACAGGCGCAGCCCCTGCCCCTCAAATCCAATCAACCGACCAGCTTACCAAGGCAGCAACCCCATCAGTGATGTCTGGGCTCTTCACGCTCTGCGCATTGTGGCTAAATATTTGAAGAGGTAACGTTTAGCAGCCCGGCTGGCGCAGTACGGTCAGTCTTCGGTGCCCAAAAGCGTGTGCTCAGAAGAGCTTGAATTTTAGGCTAAAATAGGGCCAACTACTACATCAAACCTTCTTTTTCTACCCTGGATTTCTCTTAAATAAAACAAATTTGTCTGGGTTTTTTTCCCAAGTAAAATTAGGGTTACGAGGTTGTCTTGAGGAAGTAGCTTCGCAATGCCTCCGTGAATGTGTTTTGAAGTCCTCGGCTGCAGGTACTGCAAGCTGCTGAGTTAGTATGGCAGCAGCATCCACGTGTTTTTCAAGAATCCCCTTTCTGTGGCAGTATAAGGGGAGTATGTAACAAGCTGAAGGTACATATACAAGCTGGTGTAACTTCTGTGACCTTCAGTGTAAATGAATAGACTTACCCCTCCACTAAGGTGATCGTGAGCACTTAGGAATGTGCAAAATTACACATTTACTGGAAACTACTTCATGCTTAGACTTTCAGTTTAGATTGTTTTGACCTAAGTGGGAGTTGGTTTTGATCCCTACCAATGAAGTTTTAGTCTGTAAACACCTTTTGTACGCCATGTACACTTTTGTGAAAGACTTTTTACAATACCTAGCTAGGCAAAGTAGTTGTTGATTGTTCCCGTGGGATCTGTTCATGAGGCTTTTTCTCCATGTTGTCAAACTGCACGAGCAGCCTGATGCGTAGGAAGGCAAGGAACACTGTCCTCTTCCCACACTGGTGGGGTCCAGACCACCAGCTCATGAGATGGTGATAAAGCTGGAGTGGTCTTGGAGCCATACATAGGATTGCAAAAGTTCCTAAGTAGGATTATTTAAGCCACCAATGAGGTGTATATGTGTAAATTCACTCTTATTTACTCAGGTTTTAGAAAAGTGAAAGGAAACTTGCCTTTCTCTGTCCCAGTTTGATCTACTTACTGGTACAGAAGCAGGATTGTTCTCTGACTGAAGCGTGACTCGATCCTATTTCCAGCATTTTTATCTCAGCTTATCTTAGAGGTTTTTCTATATCTGTCTGTAAAGAAGCCCTCTCTCCCTTCTCCATCCTGAATTTCTAATCTCTTTGTGAATTCCCCGGTATCGTTGTCTCCTTGGTGCACAGAGCCATCAGAAATCCTGAGGATCGTGAAGCCAGAGCCAACATGCACCTAGCAAGTGCTTTTGCTGGTATTGGCTTTGGCAATGCTGGTGTTCATCTGTGGTGAGTACAGAAGAATATCAACCCCATCCGAGGTCAGCTTTCTAGCTAGTGTTTGCTGCAGATTGTCAAAGATACCACTGCCTTTGTTGCTGAATATGCAGTAAAACATCGTAGTCTGGCCTGTGGTGCAGGAGGAGCCAGGTGTTGTGAGAAATTGATGGGCTCTTGGCATGTATGTGTGTGAGAATTGTGTGTTCTGGCTTGTGATACTCAAATCCAATCGAGAAAATTACAAAACACGGGCCTTCTTTACCTTCCTTGTTAGTAAAACCATGGTTAGAACAGAAGAAAACCATCAGTGGTGTTTAAAATGTTGGATTTTGTGCCAGCTGTTCTGCAGTGAGACAGCAACGAGGTGGTCTTGTGTGTAAGAAGGTACTGTTTTCCACAGCTAGGTCCCTAAGGTGCAGAAGGGTGAGGGTTTTCTGTACCCAGTATCCATACCATACCTGTACCTACATAAATACCTAAGTATTAATAAGGAAGTATCTGTACCTGAGATGCATACAGAAGACTGACAGCACAAGGGACTGAAGACAAATTTTCCAAATACCAGGAGAGCTGCCCTAACCACTTTCTCCTCTCTGTTGCAGCCATGGAATGTCTTACCCCATTTCTGGTTTGGTGAAAACTTACAAGCCAAAGGATTATAATGTGGATCACTCTCTAGTGGTATTTATCTTTGATTTATCTTTGGGTTTGTATTACACATCTCAATTCTCTGTTACCTCACTTTAGAATCATAGAATTGTCAGGGTTGGAAGGGACCTTAAAGATCATCTGGTTCCAACCCCCCTGCCAATGGCAGGGACACGTCCCACTAGAGCAGGTAATTAATGAACATTAGATGAACATTAAATCACACTGAAGTTAAAAGTACATATCTCATTAATGTGCTTTTATTTCTTTTTCCTTCTGTTTTTCCCCCAGCCACATGGCCTTTCTGTGGTGCTGACGTCCCCAGCAGTGTTTGCTTTCACAGCACAGGTACATCCTGAGCGGCACCTGGAAGCTGCAGAGATACTAGGTAGGAATCTTTATGTGTACAATTTTCTCATACATATGGAATTCTTTCAAAAAGATCTCTTGGGGAGTAAAAAAAATACAACTATGCAATTTTAGTTGGTAGTTGCAGGGGTTTTATGTTTAAAAAACGGGATTCTGGAGTCTGAGTTACACATAATGCAACCTCAGGTAGAAGAATGCTAAATTTTAATATTGGATGGTGTAGTTAGGGAAGCAAGCTGGAGAAATCTGTTTCTTGGCTAGAAAACTGGACAGCTGAAATTAACTGTAGGTCTGTTATGAATCAGGAGAGAGGAGCTGTGATTGGCATTTGCTTTATGGAGAGTAGTTACTTAGAGTAACTGTCTCCTTGATTTTAAAAGAAGTGGTTGGAAAGCAGTTACTTTTGGTTTGGTGGTATGAACTGCTGCCATGAATTCTGTCTCTGAAAGGTCTGTTCATTTTCTCAATAGAAATTTAAGCTATCTTATTGTCTGCCTTGCTGTAAAGAGCCTCTGCCAAAAACATGTCTTGTGGGATTGGATTTCTTGATTCAGACCTGGGGTATTTACTCCTGATTCTAGCCCAGAGTTCAACTGACTACAGTAGCTGATTGAAATCAGTCGTGTTGCCGGACTAAGAAGGAAGTTTACGACATGAAGCAGATTGCTAAATAGTTAGGCTGTGTGTATGTACAGCTGTGAATTTGGGTACAGCCAGAGAAAGCTTAATACCTCCCTGGGTGGATTCTTCAACAGCTGAAATAAGTGTGCGGGTGGCCAGAAGTTTTCTAAGTGCAGTCAAAGACTGAGGTATCCTTTTAGGCCGAGCAGAAAGAAAGTTCTAGAACTACAGCAGTGTTTTCAAACTGCCCTTCACCTTTACAGTCCTTTTTTTCCTTCCTCCCTTTCCCTTTTACTTTACTATCTGAAGATACTGGATTTCTGTCCCAGTTACTCCTCTGCAGCAAAACCCAGAGTAAACTCAGACTGCGTGCATAATCCCAGTAGCATAAAACTTTGTACACGACTCTGTCCTACCTTATTTATCAGTTTATGCCAGACATTAGCTGCTACAGTGCTGCCAGTCTAACTGAGCTCCTCAAATGAGCTTGGTGGTCTCCTGTTTTCTTAATCTCTCTTGAATGTTACACTGAACTGCGTGAGGATCACAGCAAATATTTTTCCTGTAGCTATGTTGTGCTCTTAGTCATCTCCTAGTGTGTCACTTGGACCTAACATAGTTCTGGTATAACATCATTGAGGTTATGCAGAGAATAAATTTAGCTCAGCTTTCGTTGAAAAGAAATGACATGGAGGAACCTGTGTCTTCCATCTGGACATGGTTTTATTAATACTTTAAATAAGTCCTGACCATTCCTTGAAGAAGGGGAAGCAAACTATTTGATAAGAAATACTGGCAATATTCATTTTATATTGGTGCTTTCATTGCTGTTCAGTAGATGTTTCAAAGATTCCCGTTCCTCCTCTTCAGTTCTACGTCACCCTACACAAGCCAGCACATATTAAAGCAGCATTAAGTTTAGGATTTACTTAACCCCTTGATCACTGCCCTGCCATCTCCTGTCTTTCTCAGCCTACACGCTCTAGTCCTCTCATTGAATGTGTGATTGAACAGGATAGTTACTGGTTTCCATGTCCTCTAGATGTCAGCAAACTCAAGGCCTTAAAATAAAGTTAGTGTTTGGCACACTGGCCACAAAAATAAATCCCACTGACGTTCGCACATCAGCTTCATTCCTCCCAGCAGTTAGTCAGGCTGAAAAGTGCTTCTCCCTGTAAGCACAGAGGGAGAGGAAGTTAACCTCCCGTGGCAGTTAGTCCTTTTGGCACCAGTTACCTGCTTCTCCTGATCTTCTTCTGTTTCACCCTTTACAAACTACTCCAACTGTAGAACCAAGACTGATTCCTCTTTTTATTTCATTTTGCTTTTAGGCCAGTGTTATGTGTGGATATGTATTCAGCTGATATTATGATTAAATTAAGTGCAGAACAGGCTTCCTCTGCTCTCTCCACCCTACAGTCAAGGCATTATGTCTTATTTTAGGAGCTGACATCCGCACTGCCAGAATCAAAGACGCGGGGTTTATTTTGGCAGACACGCTCCGGAAATTCCTATTTGATCTGAATGTTGATGATGGCTTAGCTGCAATCGGTTACTCCACAGCAGACATCCCTGCGTTAGTCAAGGGCACTCTGCCTCAGGTAAGACAGAAAGCACAACAGTTTCTCTTGTCAAATGAAACAGAGCAGATTTTTGAAAAGACAAAAGTGTTTCTTTTCAAGCGAACGTTGTTTCTAGTCCTGTGTGAAAACAATTCCAGCAGAGACAGTTACAGATAGTCAACTGCATTTTGTCTCTGCACAGCTGAGGTTTTTCTTTTCAAAGAGATGGAGTGGGAGCTGCAGTCTCTGCTCTTCACCTGGATTCAGAAAGAACAGCTAGGTGTTTGATGTTTACTTTTATTTTTTTTAATGTCACATTTCTGAAAAACGGGATGTTTTTTCAGAGACCTCTGATGTTTGTCAAAGATCTGCTTTCTCAGAGCTCTCTCTGTTAATTAACAGGATGGGTTATAGGTAAAGCCTTAGTACTAAGTGCTCGCTGGCAAGAACGATGGAGCTCACTTTGCCTTAAACTTTTCCATATTGAGAAGTCGCACTTCTCTTCCCAGATGGCTTTTTTGTTCCACTGACCCCCATCAGAATTTGAGATAAGGTCCCCTGGGATGATACAGATTAAACTGGTAATGCTGTGTATTGTTCCAGTGCTCACAAAGGCACTGCGAAAAGCAACACACCACTTCAAAAGCAAAATCTTGTCTTGCTTGTAAAAAGGGAGTTTGATTCATATGTTATGGACTGTTGGGTCTGCTTAGGATCTGTTACCACCGAGTAGCAAGGGAAATAAACACCACAGAGAAAATGAAAATTTTGTAGGTTGAGAGGTTATTTGCTTTTTGCATCAGTACCTCTTAACCACATCTGGTTCTGCTCATTCATAGAACTTGGAGTGACTGAAAACAGAGGGTCCACGTTAACGTTCCTCTTCCATACCCGAGAACATGACACGAAGTTAGTGCCACACACAACAGGGCAGTAGCAAAGCCAGGAGGAAAACTGTGGTGTCTGAGCACCCCTCAAATAGATTATGCTTGTAAATTGTCTTGGGGCATTTTGGAGGTTTGTTGGGGTAAATATGTGCCTTTAAAACAATGGGGTTTGGGCCATCACAAGCACTTCTCGTTGAAGGCGTTTTATGCGGCTGGGAGAAGGGGAAGTTTCTTCACCAAAAGATGCTGAAGAGGTTTTTTGTTTGTTAGCTTCACTCAAATTGACTTCTAATTCACTTATGTCATCTCGCAGCACCGAGGATTAATTGCACTGTATAAAAGGAGATGACCTAATAGTTTCTCAAACCCCATTTTTGGGTATGAGCTGTAATGTGATGAAAAGCCATTAGTGCTGCTGAACAGGCTGTTATTCCCCGCACAGCCAGTCTTGGGTATATTTTTTTCTTTCCATCTTGCAGTAGCTTTTCTGTGGAGCGCAGCACTGACCGTTCCCATCAGCAGGGCAGCCTGGTGCCCTGGTGGAAGCGCTAGGGAGTGTGTGGAGCGTGTTCCACGCTGAAGTGCAGGCTGCAGGAAAAATAAGTTACTCTTAACTGCTGGAATTTGGGTTGGGAACTCTGTTGGGACAAATATTTATGCTTGAAGTTAAAACAGAATTTTATTTTCTTTTTTAAGTGAGTTGATCCTTACAGAGGGCAATGAGTCCAGCAAAGGGGATGCTGTCCCAAGGTCTGAGGTGGCTGGCCCAGGGATGGTGTTTGAGGGGAGAGGGGGAGGACTGAAAATGAGAGATGGCAGGACTGTTGTCTAGCTCACCTACCCACCCCCTCCAGACATCCCAGAAGCAGCTACGATGGGGCTGAACCAGCGGTGAGCCTGGAACTGCTCATTTTTGGCACTAGAGCAGGATGTGCTGAGTCAGACTGAGGGAGCAAGGCCCTTGATTTCTGGGCACCAGCAGCTATCAGCAGACTTATTCAGTGGGAGCGCTGGTGCCTCTGTGTCGAGGCGCACGGGAGGAGCATCTGTTGCTAGAGCTGGGAAATACTCCAGTCTGTCAGGGTGACCGTCTCCTGCCTCCCTGGGTGCCTGCAGATAACTCCCTCCGTCTCGGTACGCAGGGCTGCAAAACTGCACACAAAACTGGCTCAGAGCATCCTCGTATGAGCCTGATGAATTCTGAAAACTGGACTCCTAGTTCCAGCCCTGGCAAATGAAACTTACAATGGACTGTATTTCTGGTCCCATCCTCCAGTGTACTGACACCTGCGACGGACGAGCCCCGGGTCTGAAGTACCCGACTTTGCACCTGATCTTGCTTCTGTTATTTTAACTAAAACATTCTGGACAGTACCACACAGCCCACGATGCTTCAACCTTAATCACTTGATTACTCATGTGCAAAACATCGTTATTCTCTGCAGGATGTTAGTACAAAGGCACATCATTCAGCTGCTGCTGGATGAATTTTATTGGCAACCTTCCATAATCCAGTTTTCCTTTAATCTTGCAGGAGAGAGTGACTAAACTCTCACCACGACCCCAAACAGAAGAGGACTTATCTGCCCTCTTCGAGGCTTCCATGAAGCTCTACTAGCTTAAACTTCCACTTCTGAAGAGCCTGCTCTGTTCAAGCACAGGAGAAATTCCTTGTAGATACGGGGCTGCATTTAACAGAGGGGAAGACCCTGGGTTCCTGATTTCTGCTCCACGGGACGGTGCCAAAAGGTCGAGTAATTCATCTTGAACTAAACAGCGCCTGGAAGTGAAGGCTTGGCTCGGGTTTCTTCCTTGCTCTGTAGCCTGTGGTAAAAGTATAAAAGGTCAAAGAATAAAAGTAGATTTCTTGCTTTACTGCAGCCTTTCTTACGGTTTGAGATGACCAAAGGTGGTAAATGTTTGAAGGAATATTCCCAACCATTTTGCACATTTGGGGGATTGTTTAAATTCTCTGTGATAAGAGAAGAAGAAATAACTGAGGTCAATTTTAGTAAGGAAAGGAGAGTTCCCTGGGAAAACAGGCGCCTTACGGCATTTTGTTCCATTTTATCAGCTGTTCCCCCCGGCTCCGATAACAAGGCTGTTGAAAGAGGTACCTGTGGGGGTGTTTGGTTAAGAAGAAACAGCCCCTCACACCTGTCATGATCTGGCCAGTTCTCAGCCCTTCACAAGTGTCACGATCTGGCCAGTTCTCAGCCCTTCACAAGTGTCACGATCTGGCCAGT
>JANIJG010017560.1:0-11536 GCA_024611175.1 Megaceryle torquata | reverse complement strand
GGCCAGTTCTCAGCCCTTCACAAGTGTCACGATCTGGCCAGTTCTCAGCCCTTCACAAGTGTCACGATCTGGCCAGTCCTCAGCACTCACAAGTGTCACTATCGGGCCAGTTCTCAGCCCTTCACAAGTGTCACGATCTGGCCAGTTCTCAGCACTCACAAGTGTCACGATCCAGCCAGTTCTCAGCCATCACAAGTGTCACGATCTGGCCAGTTCTCAGCCTTCACAAGTGTCACGATCTGGCCAGTTCTCAGCCATTCACACCTGTCACCATCTGGCCAGTTCTCAGCCATCACAAGTGTCACGATCTGGCCAGTTCTCAGCCATTCACACCTGTCACGATCTGGCCAGTTCTCAGCCCTTCACAGGTGTCACGATCTGGCCAGTTCTCAGCCATTCACACCTGTCACGATCTGGCCAGTTCTCAGCCCTTCACAAGTGTCACGATCTAGCCAGTTCTCAGCCATTCACACCTGTCACGATCTGGCCAGTTCTCAGCCATCACAAGTGTCACGATCTGGCCAGTTCTCAGCCCTTCACAAGTGTCACGATCTGGCCAGTTCTCAGCACTCACACCTGTCACGATCTGGCCAGTTCTCAGCCATCACAAGTGTCATGATCTGGCCAGTTCTCAGCGCTTCACAAGTGTCACGATTTGGCCAGTTCTCAGCCCTTCACAAGTGTCACGATCTGGCCAGTTCTCAGCACTCACAAGTGTCACAATCTGGCCAGTTCTCAGCCCTCACAAGTGTCACGGTCTGGCCAGTTCTCAGCCGTCACAAGTGTCACGATCTGGCCAGTTCTCAGCCCTTCACGAGTGTCACGATCTGGCCAGTTCTCAGCACTCACAAGTGTCACGATCTGGCCAGTTCTCAGCCGTCACAAGTGTCACGATCTGGCCAGTTCTCAGCCGTCACAAGTGTCACAGTCTTGCCATGCACATAGCCTAGCACAGCCTTTGCTGTACTGAGGTGGAACTGTTCTGCTCTGTCTCCTGAGTCTGACTCCAACCACGCTTTTGCAGGGTAGGCTGTTTGGGTGTTTGAACTGACAGCCTGAAATTAGCAACGTGCCCTTGAACTGCTGATTTACACCCAGTCAGGTGGATAAGGCGGGTTAAAGAGGGGTTGTCAGCTGCCCCAATACGTTACTGCTTCGTTCTGTGGCCTTGTGCTTGCCTGTATGGGATTTAAAGCCACCACTGCTGGCATGGCTGTGGACACAGCTGTGGGGCTGGCTCTGCTTGTGGACTTCGTTGGCTATCTAAAGCTGACATCACTTTCAAAAAAATCTCTGTGGAAATTTGGGTAAGTGGTGCTGTGTATTTTAAGGAAGCATTAGAAATTAAGGCACATTTTTGCTGGCATAAAACTCGGTTAACATTGAATAACTTGCTCTTCTGACCTTTTCACCTTAAGGAAGAGTAATGGTCATAGAGCTCAGAACGTCCCCACCACCACTGAGCGGGGTCTGAATGCTTCAGGAATTCAGATGGACAAAGAAAGTCAGTTCACCTCTACGTCACCAGCAGAGGACTCTGGTGTCTCTCTCCTGGCCGTCAGGTGATTGCTCTGTGCTTTATATGCAAGAATTGGAGGCCATAATCCATTTGCCAATGGACGGGTCCCTGCCTCATGAAAGCTGTCACCATGGGCTGATCTGAGCAGTGAGAAATGGGCAGGAATGTGAAGCGAGCCTGAATTGCATTTGCCCTGCACTTGCCTTGCACGCTTACACCTCTGGGACACTCGTTTCAGTGGATCAGCGCTTCTCCAGATCAGTGCTTCTCCGGGGCCGTCTTTTCAAGCCAGGAAAGGTTGAAGCTGTGTTGGTGGCACTTTGGTGTTCCCTCCTGGAGGGCTGCAGCTTCTGCTCCCTGCTGGAGCATGCGGGTCCAGCTTCGACACCCTGAGTGGTGCCACTTGTGTTTCTGGCAGTTGGGCCACCCTACAGTAACACGTCCCAAGTCTTTGGGTTGACATCTCCCAAGCTGCTTAGTTCCTGGTGCGGTCGAGCTGATGCACTTCATAGCTATTGTATTTGTGTTTTAAATGGCAGTCCTAAAATTAGGACTATTCAGTAAAACTGAGCAGAGAGCTACGGGGTAGATTTTGGTAGTACAGTAATGGTTAGGGACTGCTCATGTCAGAAATGAGGATGGCACCAGCTGTAAGGCTCAGGTCAGGGACCTACACAACAGAGCCGAGCTAAACACGCCAACCTGCCAAAGGCAGCAGAAAGGATCCGAGGTGCAACCTGAAATATGCATTTTACCAAACATGAAGGATGCTGAATCAAAAACTACATAGATATTAAGGAGAACGTGCCACATCTTTTTCCCATTCCCTTCTGGTTTTCTCTCTCCCAGGCTCACTTCTGTGCCGTACTGTCCTTGTAGTGGACAGAGCATCTGACTGGATTACAGCTAGAACTGAATTAATCGAGTGTTTCGGCGTCAAGGCCAACAGGACAGAGGGAAAGGACAAATAAAGATCACCAGTTCTGTGAAAATCGAAGATCTCCGAGGCTGCATGACTCAAAAAAGATTGACCTCTATGTAGCTTATGAGCTTGAGAATCCTCTCCTATGTATTTGCAGCATTAATTCCTCTTGTTATCTGAGGTGATCTACTTTAATCAGATTCCTAGAAACAAGTCAGGTACTTAAAACAGAAGATCTTTGACACTCTTGCTTGCAGTGTCAGGAGAGAGGCCATAAACCAGAAGGGAGACCAGATGATAACCCATTTCATCTCTTCAAAAACCCTTTAAGGATAATTGGCGTCAGAGGGAGTCCCCTGGTTTCCCTCTCCATGCTCTATGGTCATTTAAAGCACACAGTTGTTGCATAAACGCTACCTCAAAAGTCTCACATTGCAAAGACCCATCAGTTCTTCACCGGTGCTCCCACTGTTCACACCCCTCCCCTGCCGCAGTGCCTGCTGTGCTATCTTGCTGCTTCACACAGGCACCATCACTTAAATCTGGATGACAAGCAGAACTCCTGATCTGATTCTGTCCCTTTAGTGCAGTATCTCCCATTTTCTAAATTTCTGGCACTAGGGGCTCTGAGTGCAAATAATGATGGTCCTTGTTGTCAATTTAATCTCATTTTCACCGAGAATTTAAGCCCAAGGAGGCAATGCCATCTGACACCCTCCAAAGACCTTCATCCTGCAGAGCACGTGTTGCAAGCGGCGAAAGCAGCTTGATGGCTGCATGAGGACACACTAGAGACAAGTAAGGTGACAGTGCAGGTTGCCTCATGCTTTAGACTTATCCATGGGAGAAATCCCAAGTGGTTTGTGTCTGGTTAGCCAAGCAGTGGACTTTCCTCCGTATGGTGCAAGGCACAGAGTGCCCTTGCAGCAAGAGGGCTACCACTGCACAAATCCAGGAGCTGCAGGACAAGGTTTAATTAATGTGCTGCTTTGTCCAAAACTGGTTATGCTCCCATCAGGACCCAATAGCCAAAACAGTCTTAAAATGTTTTAAAGGAAAAGATCGAGGATGAAAAATCCCCATCCAAAGATTATTGTGCTTTATCGGGGCAATAAAGACTTCACTGATTCATCAGCTTGAAAAATTAATAAATCAAGGACAAATGTAATTAAAGTTTGGTTTCTTAATAAGCTGTTGTTGCCACAGCCCGGTTTGGCCGTAGCGCTCTTTTGTTGACATTTTTAATGCTTTCTGGGGATTACCAGAACATGACCGGTGTATGAGAGCTCGTTAAGCCTCCACGTGCTCAGCCTGGCCCTGGTTTTAATCCTGGCTCTGTGCAATCCCTGCTGCTGGCACAAGCTCTGAAGAACTTGAACCTTGCAGTGCTGGGCATTGTGTTTCTCACTAATCATTCTGTGGACTTACTCAACTGTGTTTTACAAGCTTAGAGCAAATTTGTCCAGCTATCTCTCTGTAAATTTTTCGTGTTTTTTTCCTCAGGATGCTGCAGCATCTTTCTGGAACTAGTGGGGAGCTGCTTCCAGCCTGGCTTCCAGGACTGGCTGGAATTTCCTTTCCTGATGAGCAGAGAAGTCTATCGCAAGCCCTTTCAAACTGCACAACGCTTGCATCCCTTTCTCCTGGTCTCCTGTATGGAATTGAGAGTGGGTTTTAAATGCCATTGATCTTATTCCCACTTGGGTAACATCTGTTAACAGCAGCTTCCAGACAGATGCAAATTAAAATACTGCTTTTGAAAAATTCATCACTGATTCACAGACCTTCCAGCCACTTTAATTTTCAACTAGCTAAGGAAGAGGTGATGTTGATAACATAGCTGTCCCTTTCATTTAGAGAAAAATAACAGGTTATGTATGGGAAGCTCACTTTGTGTTGCTCTTTTTTGTGTTGCTTTTCCTTTTCAGCAATTGGCAGTTGCAATTCCATGGCCCTAAAATGAAGCAGAGCAATTTTCCTTCCAGGAAAAACGCCGCTTGCATTGCCCCACGCAGAAGTGTTTGAGAGTAAACGGGGCCACCATGCATGTGCAGTTTTATCCCATCTTATTTTTAAACAGTTAACCGTGCATGCCTCTGCTTCACAATCCTGTTCCAAAAATACCTGGGGTTTATCCTTATCATATTGCCCAGCTAAGGGTAAGAAACAGGCTCAAGTGGCTCAGCAGGGATTAGACTCGCCTCTTACGCAAGAGGGTGCAAGAGCCAGGGAGAAGCCAGACCGGCTGCGGGACCAGCTCTGTCCCCTGCGGGCCAGGGAATCCCTTGGCAACGTCCCTCGCAGACGCTGAGTACCGGGATGCTCCCCCCGACTTCACTGGGAGAACGCCGCGCTGGAAAGGCAATCCTTTGTTTACAGAGGCCAGGAGAAATGAGGTCTAGAGGTTTCCGATAGTTATTTTGAGTCACTCTGAGTTTTAATTACAGTTGGTTGGGTTTTTTTAATTCCTTTTAAGCTCACCAGCTCTGGCACACTTGGTAAACAGGACAAGCATCTACACTTGTGTCTTCCCAGTGTGGCTGAACAGACACAGCCTATGAGAAAATCACCTTTGCCACCTCCCCAGAGGGACATTTCACCAGCTTATGGGATTTCCTGCCCTGTTGACAAGGTTGGATGAGCCTCCTGCTGCTTTCACCAGTTGTTTTTCCCTCAGCCTCAGCATACATCTCATCCCCTTCTCCACCTTTCCCTCCTTTCTGTCCACGTTCCCAACAATCAAATACCTTCCCCATCCCAGGCCTGCAGGTCAGGTTAGATGAACGTTCTGTCAGACACCCTATGTCTGTTCTTGTGTCCCAAGTTCTCCTCAGGTTTTTCCCATTCACCTTTGGTCACCAACTTCACAGAATAATTGTGGTTGGAAAGGACCTCGTAGATCACCAAGTCCAACCATACCTACAAGAATAAAGAACACCTAAGTACCTGACCACTAAAAGGAAACAACACCAAAAATGAACTCACAAGCTTCTTGCACCAGCAAAGACTTTGATCCTTTACCGACGACACTTGGAGCTCAGGTATTTGGTAAATGGCTCTAGCACAGCCCACAGTCAGGAATGTGGATTCCACATGTTGACTTGGGTGTCTTTAGTCAAAGATACACCCTTTCTGGGTCTTCTCATGGCTGCAGTGGCACTGCATGACTCAAATTAATGGCTTATTATTTGTGTTTAGCAGTGAGGAAAAATTTGAGCCTAGTTTCTAAATGTTGTATGTAATCTGGGGAACAAAAAATGATTCATAGAATCAACAACGGTTTGTTTTCCTGCTCCCACCCCAGACTGGACTCTTGCTAGGTCAGCAGGGAGCTGGATGGAGATACCAAAGAAATCATCAGATGTGTCTCCAGAAGCAGCTCCTGGGAGGAACTGTGGAGAGGATCTTCCTCAAGTCCGAAATTCTCGGCTGTTGTTCTTCAGCAGGTTGTGTGCAGTTGAGCTTCATAGGACGCTTCCTTGGTGGGTATTATTATTATTGGAGCTAGGTAAACCAAGACATTTGTCCAAAATAAATCACAGACAGCTGGGAAAAAAGTATCCTAGTATGTGTAGTCCTTCTCCTGAAGCCTCAACCCGGGCAACCTCCTCTGGGTGAGCCTGCTTTAGCAGGAGGGCTGGACACAGTGATCTCCAGAGGTCCCTTCCAAGCCCTACCATGCTGGGATTCTGTGGGATTCTTTTATTTTGTGATTTTAAAAATGTCTTTAGGGTGTCTTTAGGTCACACCTGTAATTAGGCAAACAGTGACTCAGATCCAAACATGCCTCTTCTCACAGGACTCTGAATATCCAAAGGTGAAATAAAGGGAGGGTTAGATTTGTTATAGCTTGCTTTTTTTTTTTTTTTGGTCAACTATTCAGTGTTGCTCTTCATTATTTTTTTTATCCTTTTGAAAGCTCTAAAGCCTCCCTGCGTAACTGCCTCTGCTCCATTCAGTGCTGAATGGACGGTGCGCGGATCTTTTTCTCGGTGGGTAATAGATTCGGTTTGATTGCTTGACATGGGAACAATGAAGGGATAAACAATCGCCCTCGCGCCCGTGCAGCTCCCCATCTGTTGGGTGCGTGGCCTTCAGAGGGAGCTGGGCAGGGACAGATGAACGCGCCAGCCCAGGCTGATGTTAATGACATCGGTCATACGAGCAGAACATGTGGCGCAATAAATCAAAAACTAATTGAACTTTTGCTTGATTATATTGCTGTCCCACCGCCCATTTCAAACACAAGCACGGCTGCCTGGGACAATGCCCCCGCTCCCTGGACAGCAGGAGGCCGCCCTGGGAGGTGACAAGTGATACCAGCTTCTCTCTTTACTCTTGAAACAGTGACACCTTCCTCTCCGCCAAAATGCTTCCCAGCTCAGGATGTGTTTGACCAATGCTTATTATTTCAAATAAGAGCGCTAACGTGAATATGACAGTGGCAGCCCACCTTTGCTGGCACTTTCCATCTGGGACTGTTGGTGGCAGACGTCTACAGGAGAAGACAGCACTAGTTTTTGTGTTAATTACACACACGTGCTAGTAATGAAGGCTATTCATTAGACTGATAGAAATTAGTATCATTACTCGCACTTGAAAGTGTCTCTGCTACATCAGTTGCTGGAGCCTGCAAACCAGTGTGTTCTGTCTTAGGTGTCCACAGCAGCACTAAGTCACCAAAAGTCAAAGGGACTGATTTTCACGGATGTGGATAGGAATAATTTCTGATGGGAGCATTAAGAAATGGAAAGCTTTGGCAAGAAGACCCTTTGGTCTTCTTGGAAGACCATGGAATTTGGCTAAATACAGAATTAGGCCCCCGAACCATCAAGTCTTGTAGGAAGCTGTCTATGATTGAGGGACCTGCCCTCCCTCTGGAGCCACTGAAGTGTAGGGGGCATATAGACCTACGTACATCTGCTTGACCTGCCCTTCTTTAATCACTTGCATCTGAAAATTTACACTGAAGTGCCCAGGATTCAGGTACTAGCTTATGAACTTCAAAGGTAAAGCACAAAATGCTTCTCTTAATACACCTAGAGTCAGCTCCTTAATATATGGAAGGAGCAAATCTTTACGATAAATGTGTTGAAGTACACGAAGTATTAACCAGAGTCGTTTTAAAAATCCTTGCAGTGCTTCTGTAAGAATTTATCTGCCTATTTACTGGCTGCACAGAACAGGCTTTAACTATTAGCCATTTATTGCAGAGGATTCTCCAAACTGGTAAACAGAGATGCAAAATAAAACGCTCTTATCTGAGCAGAGGCTTAAGTAACAGCTAAATTAAGTCTTTGCATTAATAGTATTCATAGAAAGACAGATGGGAGCAGAAAATGTTGCAATGAAGAATATGGAATGAGATGAGATCACAGAATCAGTCTGTCCTTTGTAGATCTGGACAATGATCACAGAGCCAGATTGGATTAGTGAAACCTATTTACCAGAAGTTCAGAGCGGTTGCATGAAGCTGAAAGGCAGTCAGGAGGGAGAGGTGGAAAATGCACCAGATTTACAGCTGCAGCGACGAAAATTTAGAAGTCTTCACCACAGTGATTTCATCCAAATGTGAGTACATCAAATACGCTGTGGTGGTGTCTCTTAGATGGACGGGGAGTTTAGCATCAGGGAGCTCTCTGAAGTGAGCAGCTCGTCTGTTCTGCCGTGCCGCGCTCCGCTTGCAGCCCAGTGCTTGCTGTGTGTCTCTGGAGCTCATTTGTGCGGGTGCTTTGACACCGTGGCCGTGTAAAATACTTGTGCTGGCAAAACTGGGAGATTTGGAATTGTGTTGATGTACCTATGAGGTAATTGCTAAAGTGACAGCTTGCAACTGTGTGGCTATTCTGTGTCATAGAAAAGAACATGAAGTTCTGCGAGCAGTTAGCAGCTCAGATGAACCGGGTGAACTGCATGAATGTTGAATTTCAGGCTGCTGGCTCAATAAGTGGAACATTTCCAAAGCCATGCCCTGGAAATGAATGCATGATTAACATTAATTGCTTGTAATGAAGAGTAAGAACCGGACAAAGCCCAGTCTGTATTTGATTGAACAAATTAGTTTAAACTCAATGGCTGCATATTTCAGCAACAAGAGAGCAGGTAAAGCAGGGAAAACAAATTGTGGGGCCAGATCAGATCTTTCCTTTCAAGCTGGAAGCATGAGCTCTCAGCTGCTTAATTTCAGAATATAAGTGGAAATGACAAAGTGAACCATCACTGTAATTGTTTTTGTTGCCCGAAAGCTGGGCTGTCTGTACAAACATCCTTTTGCAGGCAAATCCAGAAACATCAGCTGCAAGGATTCGTTCCTCCCTTCCTGCTCCCACTCCCTGTGGAAAATCAGGTTTGCCGGGAGAGCCACGCAGCCCCGCTGCTTGCATTGCTGCCATTGTGCTCACTGCTGGCTGCCTCCCCGATTCGCTCCTCTTTCAATGGCTATTCAAGCAACTGCATGTTTGCTGGTGCTGTGACTTCCCTTTCATGCCTGGCCTTTCTTCAGCCCTGATAAGCCATTCTCTGCTCACTCAGGCAGGCAACTGTGGCTCATAAGTAATCTGAAAATATGCAAATTTACTGCCATTAGGTATATTTATGTGTTGTTCCTTGTGTTCCAGCCTGGGTACCAATAACAGCACAACAGCACTGGCTTCTGGTAGCAATCTATATAAACTGTGCTCCTCACACTGTCCAGTGAAAGGCATAGAATAGCAGAAAGACAAGATAATTTTTTTTGCATCACTAAACTTCCCTGACTTGATTGTTTTGCTTGTGAGCAATTAGTTTAGTCCTCATGCAGTGAAATTCCAGAAATACAGGTGATTGCGGCAGCTTCAAACACACGTTACAACGTACGCCTAGGAAAAAAGCCCACCTTTATGTTTGTCTGGTTTTCATCCCACACTCACCCTGGTTTAAAATCTAAAATGTGTCCTGCAGGAGAAGGCAGTAGGGATCCCTGAAGATGTCACACCGTGCAAAACAGACCATAATCGAGCTGACAGCTTAGCATGCTCTGGAGCCCTCTCCAGGCAGATAACATACTTGTGATGAGCTCAGTGTGGAAGTGCCCTGCGCTGCCACAGGTCACGGGCAGGGACCCTGGACAAGGGTGATCATCCCCCATACAGCTGTCCTGTTTCAGGACAGAGAATAGGCCAAAACTTTTATCTCTGTCTAGTGGGGTCCTGATGCTCAGCACTTACATCCTCACTGGGGTATTGAGGGGTGGCTTTTAGACAAACACAAGCTGTCTAGGAAGAGTGACTTCGGTCACGCTGCCAGCTCTCCTTGTACTGGAGCCCTGGAAAGCCCAGTCACTTGTTATTCCTGCCATCAGAGAGGAGTTTGGCTGTAGTAATGAGCAGCCTTGAATGACCTCCAGCTGGTTCCACAGCTTCTAAACCCTCTGCAAACATCAATACATGGCAGTGATAAGCACTGCAACTCCTGCAGCTGCATATATGCCAAAAATGTACAGGAAAGCTCACCTGGAAAGCAGGAGTCACCGTCACCCCATAACACGTGCAGCATGAATAGGAAACCCCCATTCACGTGCCCTGCCCTCAGGGTCAGCCTTTAGAACTGGAGTTAATTGCCCAAATTTGGCAGGGTTTTGCAGTCCTTTTTCTGCCTCTGGCTGATAAATCCTGTAGCTCCCGTAGTCTGAACACAGAGGAGGGTAAGATATGATGAGAGGGAGAGCTGGGAGTGTCACAGTGTCTTTCAAACCAGTTTCAAGTCAAACTGAAACAAGTGTTTAAACAATCTTTCTCCAAAAACACTGCTCACCCAAAACCAATAGCTTCAGTCAAGTCAAAAGCTTGGCTTGTAGTCCTGGTATCTCGCGCGTCCGATGGCTAGTGATTCGGTTTTGCCTGGAATTTTGGTGTCTTCATGGGCCTAAGAAATAAAGAGAAACAGACTTTAAGCAAAATGTCCCAAGTTAAAGAACTGAATGGGTCATTTTGGGGATTGAAAAGACTAGGCTTAGTGTAACTGTTCTGCTTTGGACACCATGCAGTAGAAGTAAAATGGTATCACAAAGGAGTTTGAGCTTATTGGAAAAGTCCCTACCCAGACTGACCAACAGGCCTCTCCACAGTGAATGTGTGCACTGGTTGCATTGGGAGGTGGCTGGATGGAAGGAGAAGCTCATTTCCTTCCAAAACACTGGCAGATTGGAGGCCAGATCAAAAATCAAGGAGGAGGACGGTTCTTCCTGGAAGACTATGGAAGAGGGGCAGAAATTTGGGGAAGGCTCTTGCTTTGTGCCCATGGGTGTCTGTATCGTGTAGCTAGAGCACGGTCTCTGAGATTACATTGAAAAAGACTTTCTTTTGGGTTCTTTCAGTTGGAATTCTCCTTAACCCCCTTCTTCCTCCTCCCCTCCCCAGTATATTCTCACAGAGGACTTTTAGAGGCCTGTGTAACCCCACCTTGCCCACCTCCACTGCACCCTGACCATGTTGCTGTTCTTCCTTTCGCAGCATGTAGCCCTGCCCGAAGACGAGCCAAATGCACGCAGCACATCCTAACAAAGAGCGTAAGAAAAGTCTCTTTCTCCACAGTTTTTTTTTGGTTGGTTGTTGGGTTTTTTTTAAATTCTAGTTGGCTACCTTAAAAATGCCATGGGTAAATGGGAAGCAGAACTTCCAGGGCAAAGAAGAGTGCATTGGTGTCTGATGCTGGGAGCGGGGTGGGAGGTTCTGTAAAGTTACAGTTTTTTTAGAGGAGTGCTTTGAAACTTCAAACAGTATGGCCTGGCTGTGCAGCATCAGTGAAAATGAACCTAGCAGCTTATCAACATGGGGCACCTGAGGGAATCACAGACTTCATTCGTATTTATAAAGCCTTAGTAATAGTGCCAGAGGGACAGGCAGGATCAAAAAGAAAATAAATCATATCAATAGATAAATGTGTTAATCAAGGAGCCTGTATCCCATTCCCTGGGGAATCTGGGAGAAAAACACCAGGCAATGGACTAGAACCTCAACAGAAAAAGATGGCACAGAGTGCACTGCCAGAGCTTCACCTGTCCCCCCTGCAGCTGAGTCACCCCCCCACCCCCCCCGATTTAAATAACTGAATATTTT
>JANIJG010017558.1:6533-20409 GCA_024611175.1 Megaceryle torquata | reverse complement strand
AAGGGGCGGGCAAGAGAGCGCGATGGGGAGGCCAGGCGGAGGAGGGAGAGTGAGGGGAAAGAGGGGCAGTGACGAGGAGAGGAGAGGAGAGGAGAGGAGAGGACCTGCCCAACTCTGGGGGGTGTCTCTGCCAGATCCATCCATCTTCCTGCATGGAGTGACAAGTCTGAGCTAGGCACCTCAACTTTTTCTCTGGTCAATCTGGAGAGTCTAAGGGGGGTGTCTAAGGTAGGAGGGGTGACTCTTCCTCTGGAGTTGCCCATATTTCCACTATCGAGTGACTCTAGAAAATCAACTTTGACTAGATATCTAACTTTTAGATGACTAGAGCTGCATAATAGAAATCTCCTCTCTAGGGCATAGAAATTAATGGAGGATAAGTAATTCAGGTGGGTGGACCATAAAAATATTACTCTCTGCAAACTCAGGTTCTATCAGCTCTTTCCACTGAAGGTCTTGGGGCATTTTATTAATTTTGTACAATAACCACATATTATCATACCCTTCTCCTATAGGTGTCTGAATGAAATACAGCCACTTCCTGATATTATCATCTAATGGAGCTATTCCTGTGTTAAATAGGTGGAGGATTGTATTTTGGAACTAGAGGCTTTGTAGACAAGTCCCACCAACAGTTCATTGTGTGCATCATTGCACAACGCCTGAATGAAGTTTCTCAGCATCCAATGAGTTCATAGCATACCTGTCCCACAGCTCAGCAACCCAGGGCATGGTGTGGTTAAAAATGAGTTACCAAATCACTGCAGAGCAGAGTGATGGAGCCCAGACCATGGCTCGAGTGGGGTTTTTTGAGGGGGTGACAAATGACACTGCCCTCCAGAAGCAGAATTGCTATTCAGTATTTATTATCTTACAGAAAGGACTGTGTCTGCATCTGTCTCGTGCAGTGACAACCTGGCCGTTTTCAGAAACACTGTAACTAGCAATATTAAACCAAGGAGGAACTGGAAAATTTGTCTGTCTGGCTACTAACAGGAAGAATGGAGAATCTGTATTCCAATCTGTGAATCTTGATCAGGCTCAGATGGCAACCTGTTCGACGAGGTTAGCAGCAAAGCACTGCTAGGCTTGTCCAGAGACTCATTCCTAGGAGTGCAGGAATTTAAAACAGTATTAGGAAAAAAATTCCCTAAGAGTCAGGGACAGTGGGGATTTTTTTCAGTGTAAAATTGCAAGTAGGCACCTACGTCCTCCCTAAATCTTAGATGTATTTATTCAGAACTGGTCATTGGCCAATTAAGTACTTTTGTTCTGACACTTGTGTTAAAAATTAAACATGTATCTGACTCACATGATTTTTTTCCTCTTAGCTCAGAGTGACTGAACTGAGATGCACTATCTCCCTAACCACAGTATTTCCCATCAAGATGAAATAATCATGACATCAAGCCAGAAATGAGACAGTACAAGATTGGGACCTTATGTCCTACTTTTGTCTGCCAAGCAGCATCCTTTCATTTTACAGCCTGTCTTCTACTGGTGGATAGGAGGCTCTTTTTTCATAATGCCTGTTGTCACAGACATGGGGCAAGTTCTGATTCAGGCCCAAAGCTGTGGTGAAGAGCTAATCTTAGTGCCATATTGCATTATTTGTCAGGAGTGTGTTTCAGGAAAATGCAACTGTTGATGGTATGATGGACAGAAAAGTCATTTTTATAGTAAGGTTTAGTGTAACAGAGTGGAATGCATGCAGGGACTAATTAAAGCATGCCCTGTAAATACACAGGGACAGTATATACTGGGTGGAGAATGGAAAGGCAGGAACAAAGTCATTAATAACAGGAGATGCTGTCTTTTCAGAATAGATTGCCAATACGAAAGACCTTGGTTGCTTGAGCTGTGAGACTGAAGCACCAGCATAATTCTTTAAGTGTGTGCTCTCCTGAGACCTCTGAACAGTTACGTTTTTGTTGCAATATTAAGTCTGAGATGCATTAAAGTATATGGAAGGTGCAATGTGATAACAATGGCTAACAGAGCAGGGTGTTAAGGGACTGGTGATGGAGCTCCACAACAAGGGATGGAGAAGTGGCAGAGAACTGGCCAAAGAATTGTCTTGTGGTTAAATGAGATACAAGAGATGGGATGTTCTTCTAATGAGTATGATGATGTAGTGAAAAGAAATCCAAAGAAAGGTTTGTCAGCTCTAATTTTAACCAGATTATTTCTTTCTCCCTTGCTTTCAGAGCACAATACCCAGCATACTTAACTGTGTGGTTACGTGCAAACAGTAAGCATGCTCTGTAGTGGCTTCAGTAAAGCCCATCAGAAGTCACACATCCACAATATGTATCTCTGTGTGTGTGTGTGTGTGTGTTTGTATTCCACAGGTAAGGAAAGATCGCCATTAATTGCTGTGGGCTAGGATCTGCAGGCAATGGGAAGATTAGCTCACAGACAGCTCCTCACTTTCACAATAGAGTTCAGCCTGGAATAACTTCTTAAGCATAATCTGTTTAAAAAGACAAAAGACAGATGCCTCATTTATATTGAGAAATTTTGTATTTAAACTATGCTTCAAAGTGAAATATGCCCATAAGGAATCTCTCTTGTGGTGTCAGACACTCATATGCCTCGCTTCTACAGAGGTGGTGAAAATGGAGTAGAGAAAGCCAGAGCTATCAGGAGCCTTCCCCCTCACACTGCCATAATTACCTCACAAAAAGGGTTACATATTTGCCTCCTCTCCCTAAAGCACTATTTCATGGCACTCTTCACATAAGCAGTGAATTTCCGTAAGTGAGTGGTGACCTACATTCAAGGCAGAAGCCTCACTGCCTGCTTTTGGAGTGCACTCTGGCTGCCTTCCAGCTCAAGCCTGAGATTCTCAGCATTTCATTTCCTGGCTTGTCCTTGTTCGCTGAGTTTGCCAGGGATCAGCTTCACTGCGGGGCATCTGCATGGAAAGATCACTGCAAAAAGTAGGGTTGGAATGCATTTTTGTGGTAGGCTTAGACACTAGTCAAATAAGTTATAAAAATATAGACTACAATGAACACAAATGAATAAGTAGAGAAGAAAGCAGCAGCCTGGTTAAAATCTGGGCTTGTAAGAATCAAGACTGTGATTCAGTCATAAAGCGGATTTTTTTTTTCAAACTTTGGCAAACTCTTGACATTAAATGAGTTATTGAATTAAAAGTTTAGCGTTTGCCATTGATGCTTCATCCTGCTCTGTACCTTTGCTGACAGATGAAGCTACCATCAATCTGTGATGAAGTCTAATATCGAATAGCCTAACAAAAGTGATATCACAAACCTACTGTGAGGACAAAATGAGAGTGTGTAAACTGACTGTATGATTAATTTATTAATGTACTACTTTAGTTCTACAACACCAGCAACCTGGATATGAACTTCCTATTTCTGGTTTGGGTTTTATTCTGCAAGTGTTTGGAGGGCTGCAGGGAGTCATGGTAGGAGCATATGAATCACGAGCATCTTTCAAAAAGAAGCTCTGCTTGTAGTGAAGCTGTTCCAGTGGTGTGGTAGCATGGAGATCAGGCAGACCAAAAGCAAAACAGAAATTAAAGAAGTGAGCTGAATCTTCTCAGAGATAACCATTTCTAGAGAAATTCAGACCAGCTGGTCCTTTGGATTCACACAACACAATTTGATAAATACTTCAGAATAAGCAGCACTGGCCTCACTCACAACTTCCACAGCTATGAGAGTAATGGAATATTAGGACATGTTGCCTGGGCTCCAGAAGTGAGTTCACCCTTCAGTTACTTCTGCCTAATGTGAAAATGTGCATGGGCCAAGGGAGTGCATTCTGGTTCTCTCTGCCTTGTCATGCTGTATAACCACATAGAATGAAAGTGAAACACACAAAAAGGAGCAAATCAAACCATCCACAAAAATAAAACCTCCAAACTTATAGCCCAAGGAGTAAAAATTCTGAAAATTTGGCAAACCAAGGGGAACTTTTCTTGAATAGTAAACAAATAGGAAAGATACAGGAATGAATCATTATGGTTTTGGTAGGGCTACTTCAGACTTCAGATGAAGTGGAGCTTGTTTCAGGCAACTGACTTTTTTCTTTGATGTCGTTACCAGAAAGGCTGACAGTACATAATAAAAATAACAAATTATCATGACTTCACAAGGATTCTCTTTCCCATTAAGCTGGCTACTTACTGGGAAGCTACTGACCTTGGGGAAGTGATAGCCTTTGTTTAATTTTTTTTTTTCCTTAGCTTTAGCCACCTAGGGTGGCCATACATGAAGCTACTTCAGCATAAAAATTATTTGGGAGTGACAGGAATGACAGCAGTGATGGGAAGCTTTGAGATTTTGAGTGTTTTCACTCATGGATATTTCTCTTAGCCAGGAGGGATTTATCACCTTATTCTGTGGTATCCTCTCTTTCCAGAGGGACTCATTTAGTTCTGCTCTGCCTTACCAGGGGGCTGCCTGATCCCTGAGCAGGCCAGGACTGTTTTGGTGGCTGGTTGGTGCAACGATGCTCCTAAGCATCAGCTGGGAGCGAGGCTGCTCCTCTGGGCTTGTGATGGGGATTCATACAGGGCCTGAGTGCGGTACAGCCGAGCAGCACTGACCTGCCAAAACATCCCCTCTTTCACTTCCATTTCTGCTTTCATGGTTCCAGTGCACCACTGTGTTTAACTTATTTCTCTGTCTTGCTCTGTCTGCTTCTCCTTTTTTTTCCTTGCCCTCAACTCTTTCCTCCACTTGTTTTATCTTCTTCTTTTCAGTCTGTATGTGCTTCCCCTCTGCTCTTCTTCAAAAATTGATGCTACCACCCTCCACTACCAGCACTTGAACACTGAGCAATGTTGTAGATCAACCACCACAACAAACCTGGTGAATGAACTAAATCTCTGAACTTTTTTCTGGTTGCTGTGCTATAGGAAAGGCTGGTTTGGGCATGAAGCTCTAACTTTTGGCAGCTGTGCTTTACCTGGAGAAAAATAGCAGCCAAACCTACACCATGCTAACACTATCTGCTGGGTCCAAAGCTAACATTGTGCTAAACCAGGATTTTAATCTGCAAAAACAAACACAATTGCAGAACAGTCCAGCAAATAATTCGGTTTTCTCATTTTCCATGAAAAAGCATATAGGAAACTGAAGAACAACACTCTGCCACCAGGCACAGCATGAAGCAAGATAAAGACAAATGAATAGTACTGGGCTGCTTTCTTTACATAATTGCCTGGGGAAACCACATAAAACAAATTTGGATACTAAAAAATGTTTGAAGGGATAAAAATATCAAGCAATTTTTAGTTCCAAAAAAAAAGATGCCAATACTCTGAAACTTGGCTATTTCCTCAGTGCTTAGAAGTGAGTCTGCTGAGGTTCCATCTCTCATCTTGATAATGTGAGAATAAGAGCTTTTCTGAAAGAAACAACACACACTTGTGTCCTCTCTCACCACTCAAAACAAGAAATGCTTTTCCTTCTAAAGCAGAAATTCATATTTCACCTGTTGCTGTAAATTGAGAGGTCATGTGTTGATATCAGCAACCCATGCCTTGATGTCATTAACCTCCTATTTCCTCCTATCCAGCCTACTGGCAACCTTTTCAGGATAACCAAAGTGACTTAAATGCATCCCTTAATCATACTTGTATAAATTAAAAAAAAAAACCCCACTAAACTGAGAACAGGCATTCAATATCATTAATAGATATATACTGCACTAGGACATCAAAAGAAAACTCATCTGGGAAAATTCCTGACATTAACTCTTCCTTTAATCTATTTTAATTTCTTAAAGGGAGGAAAAAAAAAACCAAACACCAAACAAACAAACACAAACAAAACCAAACAAAAAAACCAAACCAAACCAAACAAAAGAAACTAGTAGATGTCTTGATTTCTTTTAGGTTGTGGTTATTTTTAATCAAAACCAAAAGGCCAGTCAGAGTGCTGAGGGAATATGAGATAGACCAGCTCTTCTTGAAGTGAGCAGCATAGAATAAATTTGTGATGGATCATGTAAAATCCATCTCACCTTTGTTTCCATTCTTTGTCCCCCTCTCTTTGGGACCTCTTTCACCTTTGGTGGCCATAGGATGAAGAGGCAGAAAGCATGAGTAAAGCTCAGGCTTTGTTTAGCACCTTCCCTGTGTGCTGGCATGGCAAGCTGAGGTTGGGGTCACAAAAGCTGCATCAGCCCCCTACTACAGAAGCACCCACATGGAGACTGTTCCCAGGGGAGGAGGAAGCTGGTGGAGTCTGGTGGGAGTGCAGGGCTCCAGTCATCTGCAAGGATGAATGGCACAGAGGGCCAGGGCACCAGGCTGAGCTGGAGTCAAGCTCACTTTGCCAACACTGGTGATAGAAAGAGTTTAAAATTCTTTTCTTTAATACAGGCTTGATTGTTACATGGGTACATTGTGAATTTGTATCCCATTAGTTAATCGGTTTAAATGGATTGTACAATCTGAAGGAAACAAAGAGGCAGGCGTAGGCAAGACTGCGGGTTACAAATCCATGTTACAGCCAGTTGATGCTGGAAGGGGGATTCACTCTTCCTCCTTTTCTTCCCTTTCCTGTGCCAGCACTCTGACTGCAGGGTGCTAAACTAACCCCTTCATTTGGTATGGTGAATATTTTATAATTTTGTTCATTAGGAAGCAAGGCACCCAGAGGATGCAGGGAGATCACTATTCTCAGAATTTATGTTATTTAGTTTTGGGTGTCCTCATAAAATCAGTAACTACTTAGTTTGCTTAAAAAAATTGGAATATATTTCTAGGCTTGTTTAAAACCTGAAAGGAACAGTATCTTTTTTACCTCTTTCTTGCCTACTCCTTTTATGCAACTCACTAATCTGGCTTAAACACTGTGATAATGATTTAATTGCCTACACACAACCTGTTAATGCTGCTTTAAAAAAAAAACCACATCTTTCTTGGGTTTTCTGGAATGAAAGCTGTGTAGCCCAAGTCTTAGCCTCAGAAAAATAAAGGGAATGTTTGTTTTTCTTTTTTATAAAAAACATACAGTATTAGAAGCAGTACCATTCCTAGGGACTCAAGCAGCCAAGGATACACAAGAACAGCAGCAGTGGAGGGGATTGCCACTTACGGTGTTTGTTTGGATCCTGCTTCTCAAACAGAATTGCAGTTTTCCATGTGCCTGACACATGTACAACGTCTGATGTGCAAAGCCAAGGTTTGTGCATGAGGAAGTGGAAAACTTTGCTGAGACATAAGATTCATAGTACATGCAAAGCTCAAATTTCTGCAGTAGCTACAATAAAACTTGCTTTACGTCTGACTTTCCTGAGTGCTTTGCAGGCTAGAAAGATAGAATAATATTGTCAAAAGTGGTTTGGAGGATTTCAGATAAAGAAATTTAATGCCCAAGGACTTTAAGAATCACCATTGTACACACAAAGCCTGACAAGTGCATGTGTGTGGGAAGAAAAGTCATCCTGTTACTTATGCAAAATCATATCAATAAGAGCAGAGCAATGACTTGGATGTGAGAAGGGGGTTTTATTGCAAAGAACTGATATAAGTGAGACACAATAGCTGCAGTCAATATAAATCAGTTCAGATCTTAATCATCCCTGTATATCACAAGGGCTGGGGAGGAAAGAAGCTGTTTATCCTTTGTTGCTTCTCCTTTCCAAACTGTCAACAGTTACTCTACCCTTCTTCTTTAGGGCCACAGCCCCTGCAGCCTCTTCTTCCTCCTCCCTTCTCAGATTTTACCATGGGCTGCCTTTTTCCTGGCACACCATTTTATCGATGCCCCACCACTCTCACCCTGGTGTGGCTACATAAGCAAATACTGCACATCGTTGCTACCAGAGCCTCATCTGGTCTATGCCAGACCCATTAGCTCTCCATGCCTCCTCTCAGAGTTGGGGTGCATTCACTACAGAGTCCACTGCTCTCTAGTAGCAGGTTACTGTGTAGGTCTTTGAATGCGCCCTTAAAAATATACTTTGCTGTGTTGCCTATGAAAAGTTGAACTGCAATAAGGAAGTGATACCTTCAGCTTGCTCTGCTGATCAGTGTTGCCTCATTTGCTCTCTAATTTGATCATCCATGTCCACCTTCTGCACAGCTTCTACTTAATGGGACCAGGAAAAGCCTTTAGTAAGCTCTCTGGTTGGAGCCATGTGTTGCAGAAACCACATGACGTTGCTGGTTACTACATCCATTAAACCCATAAGCAGCAATATAAAATCCAGTGTCCAGCAACATTTGACCTGAGCTGTCTTGATTGATCTGTTTCAATAAGCAGCACTTTAGCTGTTCTGGCACTTCACAGTTGTCTCAGAATATGATAGCAGAATGCTCAGGACTCATATGCACTGGTAAAAGTGCAAAGTGTGCAAGTACAGCCCATGTTACAGGTTTGCATTTATTCAGGAATCAGTGAGTACACTCTTTAGATTTCTCTTGTGATAAGCAAATAATGAGAAGTCACACACTGAGAAGACATTCAGGTGAAAAAGTTTAGATTCTTGGCCCAGCTTCCTTGTTCTGACACTTCCTTCCCAGTCTGTAGAGTAATTTTCTTCCTTTCCCCTCTGAAACACTTTCTGCCTTGTATCATACAGTTACACCATCTTAATGGGATGTGACACGGATGTGATCAAGACCTCCTGGTGACAGCAAGTAGAAGCAAAGCTTGAAAGAACCTGTTTCTGTCAGCCTGCTGGGCGTCATCACACAGGTATTATCAGTGGAAAGCCCAGTGCATTTTCCGTGGTGAGCTTCTGCTCCTTTTGCAAAGGATTTGCAAAAACTTCTCTGCCAGAAAGAGAATGTTGTGTTTGCAAATAACAAATCCTCCTCTCCCCTTTTCTCATCTATTATCAGTGATCTCTGGTGTGTCCAAAGCAAAACAAACTCTATAGAATAAAAAGCACTGAAAATGCTCTAGACCACAGAAGACTTGCAGTTCCTGATTGTCAAGTTCACAGTCGGGACACAATTTATATTTGTGGCCAGCTCACATCACTTCCTCAGCAGCTCCCCAGACATGATGGAACATGCAGAGGACCTGAGCAAGCCCACGTGGTGCAAAGCTCTGCAGAGATGCTCAGGTAGGCACCCATGTGCCCCTTTGCTGGAGATGCTGGGGGAACTTCCCCAGAAGAGCTAGCAAAGGGCAGGGGCCTGGGGCCACAGGCAGTAGGAGGGGAAGAAGGGACTGCACACTGGAGGCGGTGCAGGCAGCTGCCCCTAAGAGACAGCAGAAGTGATGCCAGTGAGTCGAGCTTGCTGGAGGATGTCTTACCAGCTGTTTCAGGAACTGGTTGTGATTTTAACAGCAGCTTTTACCAAGGTAGACCAGTTACTTCCAGCACAGCCCTCTCTTCTGTCTCTGCAGCTAACTCAGCTGTGTCTGTGCAGAGCAGACATGCCACAAAGACACAATGACCCAGAGCAGGCAATGCCATAAAGAGGATGACACCAGTGCTAGAATGAGAAACTAGGGCTCCTTATCTTTAGGTACGTTATCCTCAATGTAACTCAGTCAATGCATGGAGCTGGTGCACTTGGAGCCTTGTGTCCCTGCATAATGCTGCTCTGCAGGTACACTATGCTGGGGGTTAGGAGACATAGAGGAGAAAGATCCTAGGATCAACAAGATGTTTAGGGTTATCCAAATAGTATAAGGCAATATGGAAAAAGTTCCCAGACCATGTCCATTACTTGTCCCCACTTTGCTTGAGGAAAGAAATAAAACTGCTGCAAGAAGTAGTGTCAGGTACACTATTCTTTACTGGAACTGGAGATGACTGTAAACCTACAATGTCCTGGTCTATTATAATTTCAGAGTATTTATTCCTGGCTCTTCTTGTTAACCATTTAAATACCTGCTCCCTGTGTTGGTTTTGAGAGGTGTTCAGCAAGTCTTCTTGGGGACAAAGGAGGCTTAGCAGTGTTTTGCACCCAAGCCAGTGTACCTTCCTCTACCATCATCACCCTAGGATTACTTCACAACCAACAAAAGCCAAAAGCAAGAGACAGAAGTGATGACAGCAGTCTCCCACACTAGCATAGCCCAGGGGCTTGGCAGCTGGGCACTGGCCTGCCTGGGGAGTGGGGAGCAGAGGGGTTTTCTCCCATAGAAGGGCCCAGTGCCTGGGGAATGTCAGAGGATGTTTTTGCTGCAGAAACACAGAGTGGCGATGGGGGGTTTCATTTGATCTACCCAGCAAGATCAGGTCTGCTGCACTGCAGAATGCTGTTGAGTGGGCAGTGGTCTTGGCCGATGACTTTTCTCATAGTATATCTCCAGATGTACTGTCAAGAATCCATTTAAGAAGGAATTAAATGCATTTGAAAGTATCACTGAAGTGGTGGGTCTGCTACACTCCTATCTAGAGAGGCCCTTTTGCCAAATAATGCCAGGAGAGGCGTTTGCTTGTTCGTCAAAAAAACCCATCATCTGTGCTGTGGTCCCTGCAAATTCATCTTCAGCATTTTCCTGCTGCTTTCCTCTCGGATAATATTTTCTCAGATCTTGCTTTATTCTCTCTATTCTGCAGAAATAAAACATAAACAAGAACACGATATAAACATGCAGGTCTCCTGTGTAAAGCTCTATTAACCAGTGCTCCTGCTCAGGGCTGGATGAATCACTCTGCGCTGGGCTGCTTCTAATCACATGCTGTATGTGCTTTAAAGCAAAATAGGAAATACCTGCACTTCAGCCTTATAATAGTTGTGCTTGAATCAAAGCAGATGATTTGTAACCGGGGTCGGGTTCACAAGAAAGGGCGAGGTTGCTAGAAAATCATAACGATAAAGCTTCCTGTTTTTAAAGATGGATTTCAACAATGATTATTGCTGCCTCAGAGAAGGAAATGGATGTTAGCTGAAAAGTACCTTACAATTTCTTCTTGCATTTGTGTGCCAAAAAGTCACACAAACAAGTGATTTGTGCTGGAAAGGAGAGGAGGCTTCCTTTTGGAGTTTTCAGCTACAGCAAAATTACTACACATTTGCAAATTTAAGGCTGCTCTGGTTTTTGCTGTTATGCAAACTTTAGGCTCGCTCCTTGGCAACGCAGAGTGCCCTTAAGAGCTAGAAGTGCTCAATGTCTTATGACTTTATTTTCCTTATATACACAATGATTAAAACAAAAGACAGCTGTTAATTTTAGGAAAAAGCCACCATGTAATAAATCTTTTGTGCTGCACCATAATAACTCTCCTCTTGATGTAGACACAATTTAGCATAAGAGTTGTCTGCATTTGGTACTACTTACCATAAGATATTCTTTTATTTCTAAACATATGGGAAAGCTGGCTGCACATTACAGAGCTGCTGCTCATGTAACAGACCGAAAGTGAATTCTCACTTATTATTTTTCTCTTAAGTGACACTTCACTGAAGGCATGATGTGCTTTCTGTATCCCAAAATAAGTACCCATTGATTGTTCTTCACCAATGTCATATGTATCATACGATACAGACGTCAGATTTTATGTTTGTTCCCATTTTGGCTTGAGTCAGTCGACTAGAAGTGTCTGAAGCACCTCTTTGCCCCCACAGCTCACCTTCACCATAGGGGAAGAGCAAGGCAGGAGGAGGTGAAATGCCGAGTGTTCTGGTTATCCAGACCAGAAACCATAGTACTTTAATCCAGATTGGAAGGGGCGGGAGCAAACTGGCATATCATCAGCTCCTCTTCCACCTGGCCATGGGCTGATCTCATGGCAAGTATCTGGTTTGTTTCAGTGCCCCAAGAGCACTGGAGATGGGACCTTTCCCAAAGCCAGGCTGTCACATTAAGTCTGGGCTTGTCCTTCTGGAAAATTTATCTGCACTGTGTGTTTCAATTTGAAGTGTAGCCATAAAACTGAGTGGACACCTGTATTTGAAATAAGGTTGGTTTTCATTCATTCATTCATTCATTCATTCATTCATTCATTCATTCATTTCATTCTGTCCTGGTTCTGACTGGAATAGAATAACTATTTATGATCAATAAGAATGGTTATAATAAAATCACCTTGTTTCAAAATGAGGCATCCACCATGGGACATATTCTTCAGCATAAGCTGTAGACATGTTTCTTCAGTCAATTTTTCCCCATATGAAGAGCATCCCCTGTTTGTACCCTCAAGGCTCAGGGTCACTTGAAAATCCAAAGCACTGTCAATAGCATCAAGTGTCCCCCCAGTTGCAGGAGAATGCACACTCTTAGAAGCCATAGCATCACAGAAACAGATTCATAAGACAAGATGATGTGCTGTTGCTGAATGATGTGGCATTTACTAGGACAAGCATGTTGTGGCAGAAGCATGCAGAATTTCATTGCATTGCTTTGATACCAACTCTTTAATGCTTGGATGCAAAAGGGATCCCTTCCAGTTGCATTATCACCTTGATAAAGCAAGCTTTGCTTTTTTTTTTTGAACCACTGCCATGGAGAGCAACACAGTAGCACAGAATTCATATAGCTGGAAAACATTGAGTCAGCCTGCTTGGTTTAATCATTTCTCAGGCTCCACAGGTAAGTTCTATGCACATCTCTGTGGATTTTGAGGGAGATAAAATTTTATATGCCAGATGTTGCAGAGGATTTAGTGATCCTTACTCTTGATTTCAGCTGTGCTATAGAAGGTGGTACGTATGGTTCTTTATTGGGTCCCTCCTACATGTCTCTGTTCTTGGAGGCTGAAGGTAAATTTGGAGTCACCTTGAGTCTCTTTTTTTGTTATACAAGTCAATAGGTAATTTGATAAAAGAAGATACAAATAAAGTAATTTGCATGGATATGATGTTTTAGAAATGGGGTACTTCTGAAATGGTGTGTGAATTTGGTGTCATGTCTTCTGGAAAGTCAGTTCTGAAGTTCAGACTTGGAGCCAGGTGTGCTTTTCAGACCACTTGCTAGGCTCAGCAGATGAGAAGTATGGGAATGGATAATCCATTTAAGAAAAAATATAAAGAAATCCCAATACGTCTTTTTCAGGTTCGTTTGCTTTTTGAAAAATACCTTCAAACTGCTAGAACTCAGATTGGTTTCTGAGGAGCTTTTGTGCATTTAGAATCCATTCCAAATAAAAGCTTGTGTCTTTACATGCTAAAACTGCAAAACTCGGTGTAGGAGGCCTGCACTTTTGGTTTTATATCTCAGTAGCTCATCTCCTGACAGTGAAGTTGCCACTGATTCACCTTTTGATAACTAGATAAGGGTCATTCATTAAGTTCTTGCCCCACTTATATCATATTTTAAATACCTGGATTTGGCCAAGAAGTGCTCTTTCCCACATTGTGGTCTTCTTGTCTGCAGTGAAAAATGAGAAAAAATAAGGAAGAAAGAGATATGGCTGGAGCATCTGCAGCTATTGGAGCAGTTCAGGGATTATGAAGTAGATCATTTCAAGATGATGTCTTTTATGTTGGAAAGGGGTGTGTGGCCAAATGTCCTAAAGACCGTGGGAACTATCAAGGTAGCTTAATGCAACATTTGCCTGTTTCAAACTAGGATCCATCTGTCTGGAGGGTAGCCCTGTGGAGATGGACCTGGGGGTCTTGGTGAACAACAAGTTCAACATGAGTGAACAGTGTGCTGCAGCATCAGAGAAAGCCAACAGGATGCTGGGTTGCATTAACAAAGGCATGTCCAGCAGAGACAAAGAAGTCATTATCCCACTCTACTCAGCTCTGGTCAGACTACACCTTGACTACTGTGTTCAGTTTTGTTCCCCACTATACAAAAAAAAAAGATGTGGACAAGCTGGAGAGGGTCCAGAGAAAGGACACGAGGGTGATCGGAGGACAAGAAGATCTGACATATGAAGAAAGTCTGAGAAAACTGGGCTTGTTCAGCCTTGAGAAGAGAAGGCTTAGGGGAGACCTTATTACCATGTACCAGTACATAAAAGGTGGCTACCAAGA
>JANIJG010017557.1:37809-50679 GCA_024611175.1 Megaceryle torquata | reverse complement strand
CGAAATAAAGGAAAGAAGAGAGCCGGAAGATCGCAAAGAAGCGAGAGCGCGGGCGCGGGGTGGTTGGTGGGGGGTGGGGGGGGGGGGGGGGGGGGGGGGGGGGGGGGAGAAATGCCCTATGGTTTGGGTAACGGCCCTGGGGTAGACCCAATTTGTAGCAGCTGCTTTTCCTTAGAGTCATTTAGCAATCTAATCGGGTTCTGAATTCTCACCACGTGTGTTTGCATGGAGACGACCAGTGTTGCAGGTGGCACTTTTTCCCCCTCTGATTGTGTTTTGAACACGGTAGTTGGAGTTTGTTGAAATTACATGTGTGTTTGCATGTCCAACTATACATGGTACCTGATCTTTGAAACCTATCCCGCTACCTCAGACTTTAGCGGAAACTACGTGATTTCGGGTCTTCAGGGCTCCAATTAGTGATCAAGACAAGGAAGAAGCCAGAAATGCCAGTTACTGATCGCTCGCGATTTTCTGGTCAACTGCATGATGCTGGGGATGGAGGTGGGGGCTAAATGCTCTAAATGCTTGTATTGACGTGAAATGTGGCTGCTAAAAAAGGATCCTGACAGTAATGCAGGTTACTGGTGTTCAGATTATGTGTGGAGCGTGAATGGAGAAGTCTCTTCTTCTAGAGTATCCCTGTGGAGTCTGAACCTCCTCACCAGACAGGCTTTTGTATACTGGATTATGTATACACTGAGTACATGAGTCTGCGTAGGGCCAGCTGCAGCAGCTCCTTGAGGTACGCCATGCCGTGCTGAGCCAGACAGCTAAAGCACATTTTTTAAAGTGTCTTTTGTTTTTCTTTCAGTCTGAGCAGCCTTTAGATCCCAGAATCCCTGGTGTGTGGGTGGGAGGCTGCCTTGGCATCTGGCACCAGTCCCGATCAATGGGCAGCAGTGCCACAAGACCTCGAGGACTCCTTGCAGACACCAGGATGTCTGGCTGGGGGATGAGCAACGGGCTTGCTGCTCCTTCCCCCTCCCCAATATAAGGTTAAAGCAAACTCTTGCTTGATGAGTTTTACACTGCAGGTTTGTCGGTTGGATTTTGTGTCATCTGCTGGAGATTTCCGAACTTTACTTTGGTTTTATGTGCCTGGAGTGGAAAGGCAATGACACAAACCTCAGAAAGAGCAGCAGTGTTTAAAGCCCACTGAGAATGTTCAGTAATATTCTTAGCTAACTTACCAAATACCTGTTTAAAGGGGCAGACGCACACTCAGACTTGAATAGAGCCGTTATTTGTAAAAACCGCAACAATAATACCCAAACAAAACCCTGGGTTTTTGAAATATCCTGCGCAAACAATGCAGTCATTCCTCCAGCTAGCCTGAGAGGCCTGGCTAACCCCTCTGATTGGCCTCCACCGGTTTTGATTAAGGGGTAGAATATCGCTCCTTCAGGTTCCCGTTCTCTCCTGGTCTTGCGCTTAGCCCCCGTTTCAGTCCTTGTCCTCCCCCCTCCTTTTCCTCCCGCCTGAGTGTCAGAACCGCTGTGACAAAGCTCGGCTGTAATGAGCCACATTATCTCCGTGGTTGGAGGTGGATGTGTTTTTAATGGCTTGTCTATTCTCCGTCAGTCATGTGCTAAGATGGAATGGTGGGCTAGATGTATATGAATGTCTGTGAGAGGAGAATACGCCTCCGAAAGTGGAGGCATTTTTCATGTTGGGAATCGATTTCTAGGGCGTGCTTCGTTTGGGAAGCAAAATCAAGAATTCTCGATTTTCGTGCTCCAGAAAGGTACTATGTCCTTAGCTTGGTCATTTCCAGAGTTTAATTAAAGTGAGTGTTAATAGAAATGCTCTTTCTTTTTCTTACAAGGCTTTTATGTCAGCTTGTTCAGTTGTATGATTTATCCAACATCCCAGGCGAGGTTGCAGGTGGACAACAGGAGAAGACTACTAAATCTGGGCTTTGCCCGACTCATTTGGTGACCCTTTAGCAAGTCCTAGTTCAGAACATTGCAAGCACTCTGCATGCAGCACAGCACTTCTTGGAGAGTGGATCTGGGATACCTAATAGTGGAAGCCAAAAATTACGTAAGGAAATCACGGCCATCTATGTTTCAGAAAATTTTGCTAAAAATCTGTCATTGTAAAATGTCAAGTTTCCTGCATGGATTCATTTGGGAGGTGACCAGAAGTTTGATGGGGAAGAAGAAAGTGGTTAAGTGTGTGCTCAGATGTTGGAGTAGAGGAAAAAAAAGAAAGCTTTACCATACAGCCTGTGCAGAACTGGATTTAAGTTTCAAGGCTTTTGATTTCAGTGCTGTCCTATTAATGTGGTGCAGTCTTGAGGAGACCCTGGCAGTGCTGGCAGAGTACTACGCTTATCCTTCCTTTTTCTGAAGTCTTTTTCCACTGGGCTTAGCCAACGGATATCATATGGTAAGGTCATTTGTGTTGTAGCAGTGTGCGCAGATAATTACGGAGAGATTTAATCAGGCTCTAAGATTGGTAGACTGTGGCCAGGGGCAAGTAACACTGGAGTAAAGTTTAGATGCCTAGTAAGGAAATGAAAGGATGGTCCCATGTCTGCCTGTGTGTGTTTGTGTTAATTGCTGTCAGTCCGTGTGGGTTTTGTGTGTCTGTTGGGCTGTCTGTGGATGAAAGGCTGAAGCACATGTGTCTTTGTGGTGGTCTTCCTTTTTGATGTAGCTCTCTGCATTGCTTTGTTCTATTTTGTACAGAGGTGTTTGTGTGTTGTGTGCCATAATCTGCTGTGTTAGGTACTCGGTCTTCTACTTTCACGAGTGGGATTTTATCAGTTTCCCTACTTATTTATTTATGTAGGTGTGTGTACATGTTACTTTGCGTTTTCCCAGGGGCTCTCTTAGTATGTTGCTAGCACAGGATGCATAGGACTGTTTTTATGGCTGCTTAGGAAGCAGTGAGGTTTTTGACCTTTTTCTGTGTCTTCATGAGGTTTATGTGATGAGATATGTAGAGCTCTGCCAGCACAGCTCTGCCTTTTAAGGGTCTGACTTAAATGAAGGAGCTGGGTTGGCACAAGCCCTTGTTGCAAATTCAGCGTACTGGCAAAACTGCCTTTTTTTTTCCCCTCTTTTTTTTTCCTTCGTATGATATTAAAGCATTGCTACAAGGCATAACCTTACCTAGATACTTGATTCCAAACATGTATTTCTATATGCATGAAGAATCCATTGTGCCTATTTATCTCTCTGTATCGAGAGATGGATACATAGATGCAGATATATTGTCTCTTGGTGCGGTTGGTTGAACAAGATAAGTGTTGCGTGATCTTGCCACTTGCAGGAGAAGCTTTTGTCTAGATCTGCGTGAAGTCAGCAAGGAGTCTTGACCAAAAACTGGAGGGAGTTGTGACAGATGGAGCCCTTGATAGAGTAGGAACCATAGAGGCCACAGTCACTTACTGTCTTCTAAAATGTTGGCTTTTATCCCTCAAATCAGTTATTTTATCAATTTTTGATTTTTATCTCCCCGTTCAGCCACAGATGAGTGATTGACCTCCCATAAGCTCTTTCACCTTCCTGCTGCTTCCCAAATATTTTTCTTTTCTTGAGCCGTGTGGTAACTTCTCCATTTTCCTTTGTTTGTATCCCTCACTGGGTTTTCTACCTTCTCGCATGCTCGTGCAAGTTTTTTTTCTGCTTTTTCTTTCTCTCTGGTCTTTCAGAGTCTCTGTGCACCAGTGTGGCTTTTACTTGAGTGGGTGTCCTGTTTCCCTACCTGTCTCTCTTTCATCCACCATTAGTGGCATGGAGCACAACCATTACATTCTGGGGTATTTCTAGAAATTTTAAAAGTGAATAACCCGGGAGGGTTGCAAAACAGGCTCCTGGAAATCCACCATCAGTGCTAAAGCCTTTTCCTTGGAGCTCAGCAGCTGGTGCATGTTGAATGTTCACATGCTGGTGTAGATAGGGCCTTGGTGTGTGCCTCACGCAGTCTTTCCACTTCTGTGACAGACGGCTCTCTGCATTCTTAACATCAGTATGCCTCCGCTGCGACTGTGCTGGTTCAGAAAGCGGGCCTGAGGGCTTTGTTGGTTGCTATTTCCAGTAAAGGAGGCTGGGTTCGACTCTGTCTCTTTTGAACCTTTTTTGTCATTTTTTAAATATTGAACTGAGCAACGTTTGACGGCGCTTTCAGATTTCCTACCTGTGTGCCAGACATCTGTACTTTCAGTGAAGCTGTATGTGATCAGCCACTAAGAGAACAAGAGCGTTTTCCTTGCACACGTGTGAACACACCCACACACGCCAGCACTGCAGTGTTCCCACGGTTCAAGTCCCAGCAGCACTTCTATGAAGTAGCTGGAAGCTAGAAGCAGCATTCTGGGTACTGACACACAAATGAGCACATAAGGCCTCCCACTTTATTTCACAATGCCTACCAACCCAGCGCTGCCACAACACGCAGCTCGCTCAGCTGGAGTGAGGTTTAGCCAGGTCAAGTGTGCAGCCGAATCAAAGGACAAAAATTGCTGAAAGTGAAATAGCACAGTACTGGCTGAGTTGTAGGGTAGCTGGGCACCTGAGGTGCTGTGCAGTGCTTGCTGTGTTGCACTTTAAGGCCACCTGAAAGGCTGCAGTAGTAGAGCTCAAATGCTTATCTTTCTGCATTCTGAAGTCCTGCCTCCTGGCAGTAGTAGCCTTATTTGTTCATACCATATATCCTATGGTAGGTATAGCAGAGGGGTTCTGCTTTTACTCACAGGCAGCAGTGTTCAGACCGCTGGGTGGGTTTACTCTTTTTAGAACAAACTGACTTGATAAATACTCTTGGAAAATCTTGCCTAAGAACTGAGGGTTTGGTTGTCTTTTCCATGGAGCAATGCAGTGATTTGTTTTCTTACCTGATGCTCGAGAATTATATTAGGGATTCTCTAGTAAAAATTTTGAAGTCCATAAACCGAAAATGTTGAAGTCTTGAGGCAGTAGTTTAGTTCAGAATCCTTTTATAGCTTAAAAGTTGAACTTCAAAAATTATAGCACGCTAAAACAAAAGCCTGTGTACCTGAGGAGATGTCAGTGTTTAAGCAGACATCAGCATTTTCTTCCCAAGCGTGCAAACAGTTTTATAGATGTTGTAGATCGAGAACAAAGAAGCAGGTACGTGCATGTGTGTTAGACAAAGAATACGCTGCAAATAATGATCTAATGATGTTGAGTCAACTATGGGTCTGTTGCCCCAGAATAGTTCCTAAGTTCCTGAATTCAGTCCTCTTGAATTAGGGAGGGAATTATATGCAATCTCTTTTGAAAATCACTGTCTAAAATATTTAAACATTTGCCTCTCCCTTCATTGTCTGGGCTGTCTCACTTGCCTCTCCATTTCTGTGGTTTCGGGCTTGGGCGTATGTTCTGCCCAAACAGTAGCACGCTTTGAAGATGCACGTAAACACAGTTTAGTTTTTGGATGTGTTAGGAGCCTAACACCTGGTCTCTCTGCCAGGATATGAACATGGTTATCACCAGCTTGAGCAGACTGACCAATGAGGGTGTGTTTTCACTTGCTGAGAGGCGCGTTTAGATCCGTGTTGTAAAAGCATCTGGAGGCGTCTGTATGAAGCTGCTCAGAGCGTGTCTAGACAACGCAGCAGTTAAAATTCTGGCAGCCACTTGCACCTTATCTACACCGTCCTTGATTCTCAGCCCTGCTAGAACTGGGGGAACTTTGGGGCTACATCCAGGTGCTTGAGCCCAAGCAAGATTTGGGTATCTAAAGAGATGCATTGTCCATTCTTATTGAAAAGTCAGGTTATTTTCGTCTATTAACAAGGTTATTTTCCCAAAGGTAAGGGGTCTGAGTGGCTCTGGCTACAGTAAGGAGTGGGCCGGCTGTCTATTGTGGGTGATAACTTACGATTGGAACTCACACTGCTGGCTTAGCTGGCCAAACTGCTTTGCCATCACACAAAGAATTGTGTCTCAATGTTTGCAGTACTCAGACCAGAAAATTTTTTCATTCTCACGTTGTTTCTTTTTTTTTTTTTATATATAAAAAAGCGTGAAATTTGAGCTTGCCACTGCAACTCTTATTTAGAGGGAACTGCCATGGAACAGTTACGCTAAATCCACCAGAGTGTTCTTGGAAAGAAATTAGAGCTTAGACAAAAGTAACTTAGACTGAATTGGAGAGAATCTATCAATAGAATTCTGTCAATTACTAGGCTAATCTATTTTAGCTGAGTGGTCATAAAGCACTTAATTCGAATTGATCTTCATGTGCAGGAAGCATTACTTCAAAATCTAGTAATACGGCTTGTTTTTGTTTTAAATTTGTCAATTACAGTGTGTATGTTAATGATACATTTTATTAGACAGTGTCTGATTTGTTTGCACATGTTTTCTGAATCTGGGTACTAAACATTAATAAATCTGCACCGCTTTTTGAATGCTGTTCAGCTCTCTCAGTCTCTAATATGGTCAGTGTGCATTCCTGGAAAACAGTTACAGAGAAGCAAGTTTGCTCGAGATGATGTGCTCTGGTCCTTCACCTTCCTCATTTACACCCTGTGTAGTCTCTTGTGTCTTACATTTCATCATCAGTGTAGAGATTCAGACTCGGATTATTACTAAAATGATTGTACCCATATCTCCTGGAACATACAAGGTTACTATGAAGGTTTGGGGCTTTGGGGCTAGTTCTACAGTTCTCACTCAAGCAATCAGCTGGCATGGTAATTGGAACCAGTTCACCCACAAACCACAGAAGGCTTGTATATGTATCAGACTTCTTCCTGTGTGTTGACTGGCAGTACTTGCAGTTGTAGAATAGAGGGACAGATCCTGAACCAGAAGATACTGGTGTAGAGATGAAGTAGCTTCACAAAGCTTGTGGCCCTAGCTGGCATTTACAGGACTGTTAGAAAGCTGAGAGCAGAACCTGTAGTTCTGCTACTGCAGTGTTCTCATTTTGCTCATTAACAAGGTTTTGGTTTCATAGATGTTCGATGGTGCTCTGACCCTGATGGATCTTACTGCACGGGGCAATGGTTTCTGCAGCTGGGGAGCTGGCTTCAGACTGAAAGGGTTCTGTCTGTTGGTAGCTGCACACAAGATGCATTTTAAGATTGCAGTGTGTATCTAACAGAGTAGGATGGTTTTGCTCCTGTGTTGAGGATTTCTCAATTTTTAAATTTTACTTTTTTACTGATGAGGAAATATGTCTAAAGTTAGGATAAGGGCCAGCTTTTTCTTCTGATGCAAATTCAAGAACCATAAGCTTGGCCTCAAAATTGTCTCGGGTGCAGGCGCAGTTCTTTGAGTGCCTGTTTTGTTGGTATTGGGCAAGCCTGCTGGCTGATAGAGCTTGGCCCCTCTGCCCTGAGCTAATTATTTTGCTTTGGCTTTTGGTTGGATGAGGTAACAAAAGCGCTGATATAAATTCAGGCTCTGATCCTGTCAGTGTTTCATGCACAGAGCTCTTCTGGAAGCCAGTGGGAATTCCCATGTGCGGAGTTCTTATCATTGGCTCCATCTATGGCTTGGTTGCTATCACATAAAATTAGGCTTCTCCAAGCAATGGGTGCCTATTAAACAACCTGATAAGCTGCATAGTTATATGCTCTGTTAAATGAGACAGGTCCTGCCACCCTTACTTGTGTTGAATAGTCTTTACTTATCATTCTGATTAAAAAAGCCAGGGAAAATGTACGTGGGGATAGAAATTCTGTCTATATGTAAAAATTGCAGCATCATTCTGTATACTGGAGATAAACAGCAAAGGAGCTAATCAATAACTTGGTTTCTGGCTTTGTTGTTTATTGATTGGTGTACAGTTACCTTTGCACATGCTTTGTAGAGAAAGTGACTCATGTTTGGTTTTGGGTGTTTTTCTTTTAAAAATTGAAGCCGTTTGTGTTTTGGTGTGAGAATCAGTTGCACTGGAAGCGCAAGAATTGCTTAGGCTTTAAGGATTAACAGATAGCAGCAACATGAACAAAATAAGATTCAGCCTAGTGCTTGTCTTTTCCTACGGAAGATTTCAGTGATATATTCAGAAGACGTTGTTACCCCCGTGCTTTGTTCTTCATCCTCTCCATTCAGTCAATGGTATCGTTTTATAGAATAAGGTCATTGACTTGGATTGCTTCTTGGTTTCTCAACCCTTTTCACCAGCCAGTTTGTGTAATGTCTGTCTGAAACATTGAGTAAGGGCATTGAAATAGCAGACAGGATATCAAGTGTTCGGAAGTCTGGGTTAAGTATAACAGACAGTTCTGGCTGGTGAAAGGGGAGCAGCCCCTTGAGCTTGGTTACAGATCAGTCTCTGTGGAAACAGCAGACTCCGGGCTTTGCGTCCCTGTTAACAGCTCTTCACTCTGTTCCCTCCACACCCATATAATTAATTGTGTGTGGGTGCACCTCTTTTCTAGAGATGTGTCGTCGTCTTAGTGGCACAGAATTGTATGTAATAATGTCTCTTTCTAAGGATTACATAAGTTGAAGATGATTTCTCCACTGGGAGAATTATGCAAGTTTAAACTGAAATGTATTCAGAAAGCTTTTATGTATGTGTTTTCTGACTTGCAATGCAGAGGGTGATTTATTTGCATCCTTAATTGGACAACATCTGTTAGGGTTGGAAGAAAAACCATTTTGTGTCTTCTCACTGTCATATCCTGCATTTTTATGATGTCCCCTACACCCTCCACTTCCTACGTTACCTGTGTTACGTGTTCTGATTCTTCACACCCGAGTAGAATCAGCCAGGTACTCAAGTTGGATGCTTTTCTGGGGAGGGGTCTGCAGGGTTTTTAATGTGTATCTCCATTAGCGTTATGTGCCAGTGGTGCTGTTAAGATCAGCAATAATACCACTTGTTTTCTTTCAATCTTTAGATTTTCTCCTTTTGTAAGAAGTTACTGCCTTTATTACCATTAAACAGAAGATAATGATGGTGAGGTTTCCCAGTTCTGTCAGAGAAGAAAGAGTAAAATATTCCTGTAGTGCTGCTCTTAGTAATCTTTGACCACTTAGTAACATCTTTCCTGTTGCTTTTCAGCAAAATTGAGTTGTTTTGTGTCACTTAATAGGAGAAGAAAGCTACTGCAGTCAAGTGCATTTATTGAACTTCAAGAGGCCAAAGTAACTTCTTGCATAAATGTGAACTTCTGCATGAGGCTGTTTGTGTGACTGTATCCTGCAGTCTGAAATCTGGCAGCTGACCCAAGCACACAGCGCTTATCAGCATCAGGGGGGAGCTGCACAGATCTAAAGAGCTGGCCACGCCGTTCAGATGGCAGAAACGGGGTCATGATAGTAATTTTCTCTGTGTTTTTATGTAACACTGGAGTGCTGCCTGTCTTGAACTGTGTGTATAATGTTTGCAGGGGCTGTTTTCAGGATCGAGCAAAGAAAATTAATTCTGCTGAGTATTAAAAAGTACAGGTTGTGCAGGGATCGTGCTGCTTACTAAAGCAGAGATTGTAGTAGTACCAATTAGAAGCAGTGGATTACTTTAATTTAAAAGTGCTGTAGGTAATACATTTCTCTACGGCCTGTATTTTTTGTCATGTCTTTAAAAAAAACCAAAACAAAACAAGATTCCTCAGGTTTGTTCAGCTTTGCATATTTATAGCAGTAAAATAAATTTTATAGCTTTATATGGAGAAATGGGCTAGAAAGGCAGGAAATAGAGGGTATTAGGCCTACAGTGTGGTCTGATTTCAGTAACCTTCATTCATGTAATGGAGTTCAGATTTACACTTCTGTTATTAAGAATTTCTTATGAAACTATATGTTGAACATGTTTTTTTTCTAAACTAACTTCATTCCACAGTTGAAAAACTTAGGAGTTGAAAGATAATGGAATGTCATTCAAGGGAAAGGGGAAAAAAAAAAAAAGGAATTTGCCATTCTTCACTCCCCACTAGCAGTTTCAGTTTATTCAGTGGGTGTGAATTATCTCACCCATGCTGGTATGATTTAGAAATATTCCTTTGAAATAAATGTATTTGGAGTGGTGCAGAGCTGCTGTGAGAAGTGTATTGCACTCAGAAGAGTAGACTGCAGCATTAGGCCCATTATTGATACTTCTTTGTTCCCATTCATTCAGTAGTAGGAAACACGCCATACAATGAGTCCTTGCACTAATATAGCTAAAGATTTCGTTTCATTTGGCTTTTTATTTTTCCTTCTTTTTTGCCATAGCAGTGCATTTTTTTGCAAAACTGGTGAAGCCAAATAATCTTTGGCCCATATTCTGCAGTAGATAGGGACATAAGTGGTGTAAAGTGCTCTGTTACACTATTCAGTGGGTATGCAGAGCTACTGTTCAAAGGCTTTGGCCCTCACAGTGTATCAAATGAGTTTCTTTTCTAAAGACTTCATTTCAAGAAACATAAATTTATGAAAATCTTTTCTATAATGGATTCATTGATCCTTCTTTAGCCCTGTTGATTCTAGAGCAAAGAGTGTGTGTGCTATTACTAAATTCTGAAGAAAAAAGAAATTTATTGCAATATAATTTTGTATTTTCAACTATTATATAATTTTATTATAAATGGTGTGAATACATAGGAAAAAAAAAAAAGAAAAACCTTTGATTTGGAGGGGAAATAGGGGCAGAGGAGTTGGCTGTGCTGTAACTACTATTTGCTTGTATTTACCATGTGACTTGCATCATTATTTATAGCATTGTTTAACTTAACCATGTGTCTTTTAAGTAGATTTGGTCTTTTTGCAGTTTTTTCTAACAATTAAGCCGTGATGAGGCTTGACTGAATCTGGTCTGCACACCTGTTTAATATTAAAGATCTGGCGTTCAGTGCTTTGTGGCTTTAGCTTGAAATTCAAGTTGCTTTGAGTCATCCCTTTCGTCTTTTGTTTGGGTGGAAAAAAGGAGTGGCAGTAAACGGCCTGCAGCTAAGAAATGAAAGAGTTGAATTAGGTTTTAGAAATGTTAGTCTTGGCATTTGGGACATTTGCATTTGTACAGATCGTCACGCTTTGCTTTATTTGGAGTTTAGCAGTTCAGGGCTCAGGATGAAAAATGTTACATATCTTTTCCCCAGTTAGCGAGACATGCACGCAGCACTGGGAGAGCAGGATGAGCTGTGCCTTCCCGTCTCAGCCAGGTTACCAGCAGCAGCGGGCTATGGATTATTGTCCCACCTGTAGTTTCTCTGCTGTGCTGCGCAACTGACTCGGGTCTTTTTCTGACAGCAGCTTCTAATGCAGTGAACCCGGAGGACCAGAGTCCGGCCTTTAAAAACCAAAAAGAGTCAATGAGAATGCGATTATTTCCTATGCCCTCTTAGTTTCACTCGACTTTGGTTTAGTTTGTGAAGCTCCATCAGTGCAGGGGTAGCTACAGGAGCAGCAGAGGGGACGCACACGGGGACGTTGACAGCAGGAGTACCTTCCCCAGGTATCATTGCTGAGTAAACAGCCATAGCTTGTGTTACTTCACTGAATTGCTTTACTGTGCAGAGCTCTATTTTATGTATTTATAGATGCATAGATGAGGTTTGACTTTTCCCATTATAGAAGAGAGAGAATATTTTAAATGGCTCTGTGGTCTAGACCCTGAGGGTCTTTAATTGGTTTATTTTGCCTGGTATGCAGCAAGAATAATCCACGTGACAGCAGCGTAGTTTTGCTGTTGTGCAAACCATGCCAGGAATTGATTCAAGCAAATGGAAGAAATAGGAGCTTCTTTGAAGAAACCTGAAGTATATTCCTGATTGCACCTAATGCCTTGCTGAAATTCAGGGAGGGTGACTGGGGCAACGTTTTGCTCTGTGGTTTGACTCCAGTGAAGTCAATGGACTTGGCCCAGGTTTATCAACATGTATGGTAGGGTGGAAATCACTTTCCATTGCTTCTGGATGTAGCCAGTTTTACCTCACTGGTTGTAATTTGAGTGTCAAATTCTGCTGAGATTTTACAAGTGAAAGTTGAGAGTAATTTGTGAGATTTTGTTGGAGATTATCTTTTCATAAATCTGTTTCTACACTTAAATTCTATTCTTTAAAATTTACACAGAAATTTATAACTTAGATTTCTAAAAATTGATCACATTTGCCCTCATTAGGTGGGCTAATCTATTGGTGCAGTTTTGTTTTGTCTTTGTATATTTTGATTTGATTCCAGTAGATTCACACTAAATATATTTCTTTGCTTCTTTGAAGAATGTTCATTCATATTCTCCTTAAAGAGCAGCTGGATCTCATCTTCACAGATGTGAAACCCCTTACATTGAAGCTGCTGTGTTATTTTTGTGGGTTGTTTTTTTTTTTTTTTCCCTTGGAAAAAATAAATCTTTTATTAATTAGGCCCCCCCCCGCCCCCCTTTTGAACTTGTTTACTCCCTCAGTCAAAATCACAAACCCTTGTGACATCAGAATTAATTGCTGTAGACAGTTTTGATGTCACAAAGTGAGCATTAGATCTCAGGGGAAAGAAGCATGGAGACATGTGGATCCTGTTTTAAACACATTCTTAAGTAAGAAAAGGTTGCTTTTTGGTTTCTTTTTAGAAACAGAAACAAATTTTGCTTTAGATTATAATTACAAAGCAACAATTGAGTTGCTCCAGATTCCCCCCACTAGATCTACCTTGGTAATCATGTAAAAGATTCTCCAGACTGGCTTTCTGTAATTTCTCTTGGCAGGGCAGAGCTGCAGTTCTGTGGGTTATGTTACTGTAGGGCCAAAACTGGATTGCTACCCTGGAAAAAGTTTTTAAATGACTGATTAAAATGGCAGATCCATGTCCTAAAGGAGCAGTTTGCAGAAGTAAATTCGTAATAATCATTTCAGTCGCTCCTCTTCCTGCTGTTTTGGACACACTGGTAGGTTTTTTTGGGTTTGGTTTTTTTTTTTTCTTTTTTTTTTTTCTTTTTTTTTTTTTTTTTTTTTTTCTGAGGGGT